>JANAVB010017596.1:1735413-1874006 GCA_029216955.1 Iris pallida | reverse complement strand
TCCTCCTAGAGTAAAAACATATCCAGTAGTGAATTTACATCATGTGAATCAGTTACCCAGTTGTATCTGAATAACCTTCTATAATATCAGGATGTCTAGAATAATGAAGTTTATAATCTAGAGTACCTCTAAGATATCTAAATACTCTATCCAATGCAGTCCAAGTGACTGATTGGGTTTCCGGTATATACTAAGTCTCCCAATAGCAAATGCAATACGGGTCTGGTTCTATTTGATATGTACATAAGGGACCCTCATCTGGTGAATATCTATGTTGTTCTATAGGTGATCCTTCATTCTTCTTGAGGCCAACATTACTGTCATAAGGAGTAAGGACATATTTTTTTGTCAAAATACTCAAATTTTTGTCACGCCCAAAACCAGAATACTGGAGAGCGGGGGCAGAATAGCCAGCTACGTATAACGGAATGGAATCCACACCGCTATACGGTCACGGCTGTCTAGATATGTGAGGATTTATATACAAGCCATCAGTCTTTAGGGTCATAATTATCCTATTGTCTCAATCTCAAACCAACTAATAATAATCACAGATATCAGATCTCCAAATATACAATTGTAAGGCGTCCCAAACATTACATATCCAGATGATCATGAAGCTAGTCGTTAAAATATGAGGACTAGCAAGAGTTCAGCGTACATGATCAACCCCCGGGGCTTGTCAATCATGTTACAGCCCGTAGGCAGACAGTAAGTAAGTACAATCGAGCTAACACTTGCTCGTCGGCTAAACGCCTCAAAAGAATAATTTACAATATACAGTAGAAGAACCAAAGAAATCCACTCGATGTCCTGGTTACGCCTGGTGGTCACCATCGGGCTGGAAGACAGGTAGATCCTTTGCTGCTGCTTCGGTATCTGGCCATACAAAACCAGCTGGGTCAGACCCCAGAAAGAGCAAGTGCCACAAAGGAGGCCACAAAATGAGAACAAAAGCCAGCAAATTAGCACAATAATATAATTACTAATAAATGGCAGTAGTAAAAGAAAGCATGATGGGTAATATAAAAGACAAATCGTATAGAATCGAAAAGACAGAACATATGCAAAGTATGACAGGATGATATACGATGAGATGACCATGGGACTATTCAGATAGCTAGGTTACAAAGTAAACCAAACAAGGACCGGGGTTGTAACCCTTCGTCTGAACGGAACTTGGTTTCTCTCACCATTTATCGGTAAGATAAATATAAGAAATCAGGTCAAGTAACACTCTGGAGTGACAATCATTATAGTGACAATCTGGAGTGACACTCATTATAGTGACAATCTGGAGTGACAATCATTATAGTGACAATCTGGAGTGACAATCATTATAGTGACAATCTGGAGGAGTGACAATCATTATAGTGACAATCTGGTACAATCTTACAATCAATTATTTCTAGACAATTCTATACTGGACTAGACTCCATCCAAGCAATCACGGCCAATCTTGCCTACGGCTTTCTACATTAACTAACTAGGGTTATCACAATCCTAGTTACTAGCAAGATGCAATGAGATGCTCCAAGTAGTCACAGGCCCTACAGCTATCAGGTTATCCAGGCAATCATTATAGTGACAATCTGGAGAGTACAATGCATTATAGTGACAATAGAGTTCAATTATTTAAGTGACAATGGTGGGTGCCCCACATAACAGTGGGCTGGAAATGTGCCCTACTCGTCGGCAGGCTACAAGTCCAATCATTTGCGGCCGGGATAACGGGATCCTGTACAGGGGAACATCTCTTCATGACTAGTGAATTATACTAATTATTAACCTTAGTCCAATTCAGTAGGTACTCCTGACCGTGGTACTCAGGAGTCCCCTCCTAGACATGATACACGACATGACAGGATTATTGTACAAGCCACAATCGCCCACGGTGTCAGAATTAATTATACAGGTCATGTCATGTCAGGTAGCCGTCGCAACAGCTATTCAAGTATATCAGGTCAAGTTATCATATCAAGGTACTAGTCAGGAGTGCGCCACGACGGGCCACTATCAAGTCAGGTTGGTCATGTCAGGAGTACACCACTATGGGTCACTGTCGTGTTATGCAAGTTCCTTGTCATACCCAGCCATGTACAATAGTCATTCCAAACATATTAAGTAAAATCAAGTTCATGACAAAAGGCGTAAGGATATAAAATGGGCATAAAATATCTTATAAAATATCAATATACAGGACTATAGAAGAGCCAAGCTTAGAGAAATAAAAACAAAACTCCAAGAGCCAATAGATTGCGCAAGGGATCAGGGGGGGTTGGATTGCGCAGGAGTCAAGTGCGCCAGGAGCCAACTGCGCAGGGGTGAGCTGCGCAGGGTACCAACTATGCAGGGGTGGATGGCGCAGCAGATGGATTGCGCTGGATCAGGTTGTGCAGGAATGGATGGCACAGGGTCAGATTGTGCAGGGACGGACTGCGCATGAGCAGACTGCGCAGAGTATGGACTGCGCAATGGTCGAGTGCGCAGGGGTTACTTTGCGAATGGCTGGCTTGCGCCAGCGCAATCCAGCGCAGCGCAAAGCACTGGCTGAGCCTATGCGCAATTGGCTATGCGCTAAAGAGCACAGGCCGGGGTGCGCAAACGGTCAAGTGCTAAAGAGCACTGGCCGAGAGCCTTCACCAAGGCTGAGACGAACTCCTCAAGAACACCAAAAACTTTAAATCTTCATAACTTAGCCAAATCAAAACCAAATCTAGATTTTCAAAGTTCTAACTTGAGTAAAATCGAATTCTCTTCCACATGGAAGCATCAAAACATGCAAAAACCGAAGTCTAATGGATCAAAATCAAGGATTTTCGAAAATAGTTAAAACCTAGATCTAGAAAAATAAAAGCTCCAAATCACAAAATGTCAAGTTCTAAAGTTGTTCTCCATGGCCTAATCTAGTTAATGGACAAATAAAAAGTGGTGCTTATTTGATGGCAAGGTGCACTTGCCTATGGGTTGGGGAGTTGTGTGGAAGAAGGAAGAAGAAGAGGTTGTAAGAAATTAATGGAGTTATGGAGGAGAGAGAAAAGGTTGGTAGATTTTAATGAGGGTGGTTGTGATGGAATGGAGGTGGAGAATAGGCTAAGGTGTTCCACCCATAAGGAGCCAAACTAAACCAACCCAAACCAATTAAAACCGAGCCAAGTCAAAACCCAAAATACGAGAAATACCAAAATTCCACAAGTTGAGAAAATTAAAAATACATGCCAAAATCCAGATACGAGTATAAATACGAAATACGAGAAATACGAGAAAATGAGGGTGACAACTCTACCCACCTTAAAAGAATTCCGTCCTCGGAATTTAATCAAGGAGCTAGAGATTGCCACGACAAGCTACACTAAGCACAGACAAGTTACACTAAGCAGTTCAATCATACAATCATACAATGCAAGCAAGGAAGGGAAAACGTAAGGCATAAGAAAGACATTATACCTCACGAGTCAAACAAGTCGGGATATCGTGATCGGATGTCATCCTCACACTCCCACCTTTGACTCTCCCAAGGAGCGATGAACGCCAGCAACAGGAACTAAACTGATAGTCTTGCGCTGGAGGTCTCTCCCCTTGGTCAAACAGGGACACGGGCCTATCCTCATACGAAAAGGTTGGTACCAATAACCAGTTTCGAATGACCTAGGATATGGCTCGGGTCCGGGATGTACCGTTGTAATTAGGATACATAAAATATGTCATGCACCCCGCATAATAACGGTAGAAGAGCAAGATGAGAGGACACATATACCTCTCGGTCGATTCTGAACCTGAGCCTGGGCTAGGGCAAACTGCCGCGGGTTCTGTTGCTGGAAGGTCTGGGCCTGAGTCGGCAATGGCCTCGAAAATGGGAACTGCTGTTGCTGGTGAACTGGAGCTGGTACTGGTGCTGGTGCTGGTGCTGGTCCCCTAACCGAGGGACTAGATACTGTCGATGCTGAATCAACTCTGAAAGGGCAGGACCCCACCCTATGATCCGGTGCTCCACACAACAAGCATAGTCCCAGCGCCTTGCGACACTCTGACACAACGTGTCCAGGCTTCCCACAATAAGAACAACCCTCGGCGGAAGGCTGCGCTTGCTTCTGTTTCTGCGGAGGGTACGTCGGAGTCGAGTACTGGACTGACGTAACTGAGGCCGCCCGCCTCGGAGTTCCAATGGTCAAAGCCCTAGCTGTCGGGGCTGGTGCTGAAGACTGATTCATTTGACTGTGGGACCGCTTCCGACCTCCGGTCCTATCCACAATCCTCTGTGAGTTATACTCGTGCCTCCTTGCGGCTCGCAAGACGGCATCAAAAGTTCTGTGCTCGAACTGCTCTACTGCCAATATGATCTCCAAGTGGAGCCCCTGCTAAAATTGCTGTGCTCTATCAAACTCGGTCGCCACCAAGGTGGGAGCAAACCGACTGAGTCTGGAAAACTCCGATGCATAACTGTCGACCGTCCTGCCTCCTTGCTTCAAGTTGGCAAATCTGGTCTGCAGGTCATATCGAGCCACCGCGTCGAAATACTTGGTCTGGAATCTTTCGCTAAACACTGCCCAGGGAACAGGTGCTGTCAATCCCACCGCTTGCATGACCCACCAGTTACGGGCTAGATCTAATAACTGCAGGCGCACCACCGCCACCTTCTCGTCTTCTGGAGTCTTCGCGGCCTCTAGAATAACTTTGTATCCTGGAGCCAAGCATCTGCGGTAATGGCATCCTCGGTGCCGTCGAAGAATGGAGGGTTCAGGCGCTTGAAACTGTTGGCGGCACTGTTTCCCGGATGACCGCCTCTGTTCAGAGCATCTTGTACTGCCTGGTGCAATGCATCACCTCGACGATCTTGAGAAGCTAACAATGATCTGATGAGACCTTCCAAAGTGCCATCATCAGGCTCTACTGGCTGGACTGGCTGAACTGGGGGCACTGGTCCTTCAGAAGGTATGGCACTAGAGGCGGCTGTTGAGGACTGAGCTTGATCTTCTTGCTGTTGCTGGGCTGCTGGCTGAGCTCCTTTCGGCTGATCAACATGAATGATGCCACTGAAGCAATGACATCAGGGATATTAAGGAAGGACCAGGATAAAACAATGATACAAGCAATGTTATCAAGTCAGGGATCCAAGGAGATAAGAAGATACGAGTCGAGATCAAAGACGAGTACAGATTGAGACATCTATCTGGTAAACCCCCACATATCTTGATTGACAAGACCTGCATGGGCCACCACTTAAACCATATCACGTCCCAGAACCAGAATACTGGAGAGCGGGGGCAGACATAGCCAGCTACGTATAACGGAATGGAATCCACACCGCTATACGGTCACGGCTGTCTAGATATGTGAGGGTTTATATACAAGCCATCAGTCTCTTAGGGTCATAAATTATTCTATTGTCTCAATCTCAACCAACTAATAATAATCACAAGATATCAGATCTCCAAATATACAATTGTAAGGCGTCCTAAACATTACATATCCAGATGATCATGAAGCTAGTCGTTACAAAATGTGAGGACTAGCAAGAGTTCAGTCGTACATGATCAACCTCCGGGGCTTGTCAATCATGTTACAGCCCGTAGGCAGACAGTAAGTAAGTACAATCGAGCTAACACTTGCTCGTCGGCCAAACGTCTCAAAAGAATAATTTACAATATTACAGTGGGAGAACCAAAGAAACCCACTCGATGCCCTGGTTATGCCTGGTGGTCATCATCGGGCTGGAAGATAGGTAGATCCTTTGCTGCTGCTCCGGTATCTGGCCATACAAAACCAGCTGGGTCAGACCCCAGAAAGAGCAAGTGCCACAAAGGAGGCCACAAAATGAGAACAAAAGCCAGCAAATTAGCACAATAATATAATTACATAATAAAAGGCAGTAGTTGAAGAAAAGCATGATGGGTAATATAAAAGACAATCTCGTATATAATCGATAAAAGACAGAACATATGGCAAAGTATGACAGGATGATATACGATGAGATGACCATGGGACTATTCAGATAGCTAGGTTACAACCCGTAAACTAAACAAGGACCGGGGTTGTAACCCTTCGTCTGAACGGAACTTGGTTTCTCTCACCATTTATCGGCAAGATAAATATAAGAAATCAGGTCAAGTAACACTCTGGAGTGACAATCATTATAGTGACAATCTGGAGTGACAATCATTATAGTGACAATCTGGAGTGACAATCATTATAGTGACAATCTGGAGTGACAATCATTATAGTGACAATCTGGAGTGACAATCATTGTAGTGACAATCTGGAGTGACAATCATTATATCATTCTGGTACAATCTTACAATCAATCATTTCTAGACAATTCTATACTGGACTAGACTCCATCCAAGCAATCACGGCCAATCATTGCCTACGACTTTCTACATTAACTAACTAGGGTTATCACAATCCTAGTTACTAGCAAGATGCAATGAGATGCTCCAAGTCGTCACAGGCCCTACAGCTATCCAGGTTATCCAGGCAATCATTATAGTGACAATCTGGAGAGTATAATGCATTATAGTGACAATAGAGTTCAATTATTTAAGTGACAATGGTGGGTGTCCCACATAACAGTGGGCTGGAAATGTGCCCTACTCGTCGGCAGGCTATAAGTCCAATCATTTGCAGCCGGGATAACGGGATCGCCTGTAACTGGAGAACATCTCTTCATGACTAGTGAATTATACTAATTATTAACCTTAGTCCAATTCAGTAGGTACTCCTGACCGTGGTACTCAGGAGTCCCCTCCTAGACATGATGCAGGACATGACAGGATTATTTGTACAAGCACAATCGCCCACGGTGTCAGAATTAATTATACAGGTCATGTCATGTCAGGTAGCCGTCGCAACAGCTATTCAAGATATATCAGGTCAAGTTATCATATCAAGTGTACTAGTCAGGAGTGCGCCACGATGGGCCACTATCAAGTCAGGTTGGTCATGTCAGGAGTGCACCACTATGGGTCACTGTCGTGTTATGCAAGTTCCTTGCCATACCCAGCCATGTACAATAGTCATTCCAAACATATTAAGTAAAATCAAGTTCATGACAAAAGGCGTAAGGATATAAAATGGGCATAAAATATCTAATAAAATATCAATATACAGGGCTATAGAAGAGCCAAGCTTAGAGAAATAAAACCAAAACTCCAACAGCCAATGGATTACGCAAGGGGTTAGGGGGGTTGGATTGCGCAGGAGTCAAGTGCACCAGGAGCCAACTGCGCAGGGGTGAGCTGCGCAGGGTACCAACTGCGCAGGGGTGGATGGCGCAGCAGATGGATTGCGCTGGATCAGGTTGCGCAGGAATGGATGGCGCAGGGTCAGATTGCACAGGGACGGACTGCGCATGAGCAGACTGCGCAGAGTATGGACTGCACAATGGTCGAGTGCGCAGGGGTTACTTTGCGCATGGCTGGCTTGTGCCAGCGCAATCCAGCGCAGCGCAAAGCACTGGCTGAGCCTATGCGCAATTGGCTATGCGCTAAAGAGCACAGGCCGGGGTGCGCAAACGGTCAAGTGCTAAAGAGCACTGGCCGAGAGCCTTCACCAAGGCTGAGACGAACTCCTCAAGAACACCAAAAACTTCAAATCTTCATAACTTAGCCAAATCAAAACCAAATCTAGATTTTCAAAGTTCTAACTTGAGTAAAATCGAATTCTCTTCCACATGGAAGCATCAAAACATGCAAAAACCGAAGTCTAATGGATCAAAATCAAGGATTTTCGAAAATAGTTAAAACCTAGATCTAGAAAAATAAAAGCTCCAAATCACAAAATGTCAAGTTCTAAAGTTGTTCTCCATGGCCTAATCTAGTTAATGGACAAATAAAAAGTGGTGCTTATTTGATGGCAAGGTGCACTTGCCTATGGGTTGGGGAGTTGTGTGGAAGAAGGAAGAAGAAGAGGTTGTAAGAAATTAATGGAGTTATGGAGGAGAGAGAAAAGGTTGGTAGATTTTAATGAGGGTGGTTGTGATGGAATGGAGGTGGAGAATAGGCTAAGGTGTTCCACCCATAAGGAGCCAAACTAAACCAACCCAAACCAATTAAAACCGAGCCAAGTCAAAACCCAAAATACGAGAAATACCAAAATTCCACAAGTTGAGAAAATTAAAAATACATGCCAAAATCCAGATACGAGTATAAATACGAAATACGAGAAATACGAGAAAATGAGGGTGACAACTCTACCCACCTTAAAAGAATTCCGTCCTCGGAATTTAATCAAGGAGCTAGAGATTGCCACGACAAGCTACACTAAGCACAGACAAGTTACACTAAGCAGTTCAATCATACAATCATACAATGCAAGCAAGGAAGGGAAAACGTAAGGCATAAGAAAGACATTATACCTCACGAGTCAAACAAGTCGGGATATCGTGATCGGATGTCATCCTCACACTCCCACGTTTGACTCTCCCAAGGAGCGATGAACGCAAGCAACAGGAACTAAACTGATAGTCTTACGCTGGAGGTCTCTCCCCTTGGTCAAACAGGGACACGGGCCTATCCTCATACGAAAAGGTTGGTACCAATAACCAGTTTCGAATGACCTAGGATATGGCTCGGGTCCGGGATGTACCGTTGTAATTAGGATACATGAAATACGTCATGCACCCCGCATAATGACGGTAGAAGAGCAAGATGAGAGGACACATATACCTCTCGGTCGATTCTGAACCTGAGCCTGGGCTAGGGCAAACTGCCGCGGGTTTTATTGCTGGAATGTCTGGGCCTGAGTCGACAATGGCCTCGAAAATAGGAACTGCTGTTGCTGGTGAACTGGAGCTGATACTGGTGCTGGTGCTGGTACTGGTCCCCTAACCGAGGGACTAGATACTGTCGATGCTGAATCAACTCTGAAAGGGCAGGACCCCACCCTATGATCCGGTGCTCCACACAACAAGCATAGTCCCAGCGCCTTGCGACACTCTGACACAACGTGTCCAGGCTTCCCACAATAAGAACAACCCTCGGCGGAAGGCTGCGCTTGCTTCTGTTTCTGCGGAGGGTACGTCGGAGTCGAGTACTGGACCGACGTAACTGAGGCCGCCCGCCTCGGAGTTCCAATGGTCAAAGCCCTAGCTGCCGGGGCTGGTGCTGAAGACTGATTCATTTGACTATGGGATCGCTTCCGACCTCCGGTCCTATCCACAATCCTCTGTGAGGTATACTCGTGCCTCCTTGCGGCTCACAAGACGGCATCAAAGTTCTGTGCTCGAACTGCTCTACTGCCAATATAATCTCCAAGTGGAGCCCCTGCTGAAATCGCTGTGCTCTATCAAACTCGGTCGCCACCAAGGTGGGAGCAAACCGACTGAGTCTGGAAAACTCTGATACATAACTGTCGACCGTCCTGCCTCCTTGCTTCAAGTTGGCAAATCTGGTCAGTAGGTCATATCGAGCCACCGCGTCGAAATACTTGGTCTGGAATCTTTCGCTAAACACTGCCCAGGGAACAGGTGTTGTCAATCCCACCGCTTGCATGGCCCACCATTTGCGGGCTAGATCTAATAACTACAGGCGCACCACCGCCACCTTTTCGTCTTCTGGAGTCTTCGCGGCCTCTAGAATAACTTCTGTATCCTGGAGCCAAGCATCTGCGGTAATGGCATCCTCGGTGCCGTCGAAGAATGGAGGGTTCAGTCGCTTAAAACTGTTGGCTGCACTATTTTTCGGATGACCGCCTCTGTTCAGAGCATCTTGTACTGCCTGGTGCAATGCATCACCTCGACGATCTTGAGAAGCTAACAATGATCTGATGAGACCTTCCAAAGTTCTATCATCAGGCTCTACTGGATGGACTGGCTGAACTGGAGGCACTGGTCCTTCAGAAGGTATGGCTCGAGAGGCGGCTGTTGAGGACTGAGCTTGATCTTCTTGCTGTTGCTGGGCTGCTGGCTGAGCTCCTTCCGGCTGATCAACATGAATGATGCCACTGAAGCAATGACATCAGGGATATTAAGGAAGGACCAGGATAGAACAATGATGCCAGCAATGTTATCAAGTCAGGTATCCAAGGAGATAAGAAGATACGAGTGGAGATCAAAGGCGAGTACAGATTGAGACATCTATCTGGTAAACCCCCACATATCTTGATTGACAAGACCTGCATGGGCCACCACTTAAACCATGTCACGCTCCAGAACCAGAATACTGGAGAGCGGGGGCAGACATAGCCAGCTACGTATAACGGAATGGAATCCACACCGCTATACGGTCACGGCTGTCTAGATATGTGAGGGTTTATATACAAGCCATCAGTCTCTTAGGGTCATAAATTATCCTATTGTCTCAATCTCAACCAACTAATAATAATCACAAGATATCAGATCTCCAAATATACAATTGTAAGGCGTCCCAAACATTACATATCCAGATGATCATGAAGCTAGTCGTTACAAAATGTGAGGACTAGCAAGAGTTCAGTCGTACATGATCAACCCCCGGGGCTTGTCAATCATGTTACAGCCCGTAGGCAGACAGTAAGTAAGTACAATCGAGCTAACACTTGCTCGTCGGCTAAACGCCTCAAAAGAATAATTTACAATATTACAGTGGGAGAACCAAAGAAACCCACTCGATGCCCTGGTTATGCCTGGTGGTCACCATCGGGCTGGAAGATAGGTAGATCCTTTGCTGCTGCTCCGGTATCTGGCCATACAAAACCAGCTGGGTCAGACCCCAGAAAGAGCAAGTGCCACAAAGGAGGCCACAAAATGAGAACAAAAGCCAGCAAATTAGCACAATAATATAATTACATAATAAAAGGCAGTAGTTGAAGAAAAGCATGATGGGTAATATAAAAGACAATCTCGTATAGAATCGATAAAAGACAGAACATATGGCAAAGTATGACAGGATGATATACGATGAGATGACCACGGGACTATTCAGATAGCTAGGTTACAACCCGTAAACTAAACAAGGACCGGAGTTGTAACCCTTCGTCTGAACGGAACTTGGTTTCTCTCACCATTTATCGGCAAGATAAATATAAGAAATCAGGTCAAGTAACACTCTGGAGTGACAATCATTATAGTGACAATCTGGAGTGACAATCATTATAGTGACAATCTGGAGTGACAATCATTATAGTGACAATCTGGAGTGACAATCATTATAGTGACAATCTGGAGTGACAATCCTTATATCATTCTGGTACAATCTTACAATCAATCATTTCTAGACAATTCTATACTGGACTAGACTCCATCCAAGCAATCACGGCCAATCATTGCCTACGGCTTTCTACATTAACTAACTAGGGTTATCACAATCCTAGTTACTAGCAAGATGCAATGAGATGCTCCAAGTAGTCACAGGCCCTACAGCTATCCAGGTTATCCAGGCAATCATTATAGTGACAATCTGGAGAGTACAATGCATTATAGTGACAATAGAGTTCAATTATTTAAGTGACAATGGTGGATGCCCCACATAACAGTGGGCTGGAAATGTGCCCTACTCGTCGGCAGGCTACAAGTCCAATCATTTGCAGCCGGGATAACGAGATCGCCTGTAACTGGGGAACATCTCTTCATGACTAGTGAATTATACTAATTATTAACCTTAGTCCAATTCAGTAGGTACTCCTGACCGTGGTACTCAGGAGTCCCCTCCTAGATATGATGCAAGACATGACAGGATTATTTGTACAAGCACAATCGCCCACGGTATCAGGATTAATTATACAGGTCATGTCATGTCAGGTAGCCGTCGCAACAGCTATTCAAGATATATCAGGTCAAGTTATCATATCAAGTGTACTAGTCAGGAGTGCGCCACGACGGACCACTATCAAGTCAGGTTGGTTATGTCAGGAGTGCACCACTATGGGTCACTGTCGTGTTATGCAAGTTCCTTGCCATACCCAGCCATGTACAATAGTTATTCCAAACATATTAAGTAAAATCAAGTTCATGACAAAAGGCGTAAGGATATAAAATGGGCATAAAATATCTAATAAAATATCAATATACAGGGCTATAGAAGAGCCAAGCTTAGAGAAATAAAACCAAAACTCCAAGAGCCAATGGATTGCGCAAGGGGTCAGGGGAGTTGGATTGCGCAGGAGTCAAGTGCGCCAGGAGCCAACTGCGCAGGGGTGAGCTGCGCAGGGTACCAACTGCGCAGGGGTAGATGGCGCAGCAGATGGATTGCGCTGGATCAGGTTGCATAGGAATGGATGGCGCAGGGTCAGATTGCGCAGGAACGGACTGCGCATGAGCAGACTGCGCAGAGTATGGACTGCGCAATGGTCGAGTGCGCAGGGGTTACTTTGCGCATGGCTGGCTTGCGCCAGCGCAATCCAGCGCAGCGCAAAGCACTGGCTGAGCCTATGCGCAATCGGCTATGCGCTAAAGAGCACAGGCCGGGGTGCGCAAACGGTCAAGTGCTAAAGAGCACTGGCCGAGAGCCTTCACCAAGGCTGAGACGAACTCCTCAAGAACACCAAAAACTTCAAATGTTCATAACTTAGCCAAATCAAAACCAAATCTAGATTTTCAAAGTTCTAACTTGAGTAAAATCGAATTCTCTTCCACATGGAAGCGTCAAAACATGCAAAAACCGAAGTTTAATGGATCAAAACCAAGGATTTTTGAAAATAGTTAAAACATTGATCTAGAAAAATGAAAGCTCCAAATCACAAAATGTCAAGTTCTAAAGTTGTTCTCCATGGCCTAATCTAGTTAATGGACAAATAAAAAGTGGTACTTATTTGATGGCAAGGTGCACTTGCCTATGGGTTGGGGAGTTGTGTGGAAGAAGGAAGAAGAAGAGATTGTAAGAAATTAATGGAGTTATGGAGGAGAGAGAAAAGGTTGGTAGGTTTTAATGAGGGTGGTTGTGATGGAATGGAGGTGGAGAATAGGCTAAGGTGTTCCACCCATAAGGAACCAAACCAAACCAACCCAAACCAATTAAAACCGAGCCAATTCAAAACCCAAAATATGAGAAATACCAAAATTCCACAAGTTGAAAAAAATAAAAATACATGCCAAAATCCAGATACGAGTATAAATACGAAATACGAGAAATACAGGAAAATAAGGGTGACACTTTTTTAGCATTTTCTCAATTGAATGTGCTAAAGATAGAGTATAGCCCTCTTTGCATTTGGACACTTGCATTTCTAGGATCAAGTTGGCTTCGTCTAGGTCTTTCATATCAAACTGGTTAGATAAATAATTCTTATTGTTATTTATCAGTTCCAGTGAAGATCCTAGAATAAGGATATCATCAACATACAAGCATAAAATGACACAACTTCTACCAGAATTTTTAGAGTATATACATTTGTCATACTCATTTGGCAAGAAACCATATTCTATAATCACTTATATCAAATTTGTTGTGCCATTGCTTGGGAGCTTGCTTTAGGCCATAAAGTGATTTTACTAATCTGCAAACTTTCTTTTCTTGACCTTTAGCAATAAAACTTTTAGGTTGCTCCATGTAGATCTCTTCTTCTAGATCTCCATTCAAAAATGCTATTTTTACATCCATTTGATGGATCAGCATATTATGAATGGATGCTAAGGCTAGAAGGGTTCTAATAGAAGTAATCATAGCTACAGGAGAATATGTATCAAAATAATCTAATCCCTTTTTCTGAGTGAAACCCTTGGCTACTAATCTAGCTTTGTATTTCTCTATAGTACCGTCAGCTCTGAGTTTCTTTTTGAAGATCCACTTGCAACCTATGGGTATACTACCTAAAGGTAGATCTGCAAGAAACCAAGTATTATTCTCTATAATAGAGTTATACTCATTGTTTATGGCTTCTTTCCAGAAAGGAGCATCAGAAGAAGATATTGCTTCTTCGTAAGTTGAGGGATCACCCTCTATCAAATAAGTGAAGAAGCCTTCCCCTAAATTCCTTTCAATCCTTCCTCTTTTACTTCTTCTAGGTTCTAAGTCTTGTTCAGGTGGTGAGCTTGATGAATGGCAATGGGAACTTGTAGAAGGAGCTAGGGAAGAACTTGAGGGGTTGGAAGAAATTCTATCCTTAAAAGGGAATATATTCTCAAAGTAAACTGCATCTCTAGCTTCTATAATGGTATTGTTAGAGATTTCATTTACTTCAGAATTAGTCATTAGAAATCTATTGGCATTGCTATCTAAGGCATATCCTATGAACACACCATCTACGGTCTTAGGTCCAATCTTTCTCTTTTTTGGTTCAGGGATTCCAACTTTTGCTAGACATCCCCAAACTTTGAGGTAATGGACTCTAGGAGTTCTACCTTTCCATAATTCATAGGGAGTCTTATCCTTAGATTTACTGGGAATCCTATTTAGGATGTAGCAAGCTATTAATAAGGCTTCTCCCCACAAGTTATCAGGAGCACCTGAGCTGAGAAGCATGGCATTCACCATGTCTAACAGAGTGCGATTCTTCCTTTCAGCAACTCCGTTGGATTGTGGTGAATAAGGAGCAGTCACCTCATGAATTATTCCGTGTTCTTCACAGAAGTTAGTCATTTCGTTTGAGGTTTACTCTCCGCCACGATCAGATCTAAGGATCTTAATCCTTTTCTCTAATTGGTTTTCAGCTTCTGATTTGTAAACCTTGAATCTATCTAGAACTTCATCTTTGGTTTTGAGAAGGTAGGTATAGCAATACTTTGAACAATCATCTATAAATGTGACAAAGTATTTCCTACCGCCTCGAGTCAAAACCCTATTTGAATCACAAACATCACTATGAACTAGTTCTAGAAGATCAGAATTCCTTTCTACAGATTTGAATGGTAGTCTAGAATGTTTGGCTTGAACACAAATCTCACACTTGTCTTTATTATCTACAAGAGACTTGGGAATAAGATTTAGGTCCATCATCCTTCTAAGGGAACCCAGGTTCACATGACCTAGTCTACCATGCCATACATTAGAAGATTCTACATTGGAAACAATAGGAGAATAATCCAACATTTTATTTACAGTACTGAGAATAAACAAACCATCCTTTATAAATCCTTTACCAACAAAGGACTCATTCTTAGAAAATACAACTTTATTAGCTTCTATTACAATCTTGTAACCAGATGCTACAAGAAGGGAACCGCTAACTAAATTTCTCCTAACAGTCGGCACATGAAGAACATCATGAAGAGGCAGAATTTTTTCTGATGTCATCTTCAGATTTATTCTTCCTCTTTCTATAATTTGTGCCGTAGAGCCATCTCCTAGGGTTATGCCTCCTCCACATGATTCCTGATAGTTTGAAAAATATGAGCGATCAAATGAAACATGAACATTAGCTCCAGAATCCAACCACCAGTCATCAGAATGGTAAGAAATATTAACTAAAGGTTGGTAAGTCACAGACCTGAAGGAACCAGAAGACCCATTCAGAATCATGTTGGCTTCTGGTTTGGCTGGGCCCTTCCCCCTATAGGAAGTCTTGATTGGTTCCTTCTTTCTTTGGAAACAGTTGATGGCCGTATGGTTTGTTCTACCACACACAAAACAAAATCTTCCTTGATCCTGAGTCTGACCAAAGTTTCTAGGTTTTTGGAGTTGCTGGTGTTGACGATTCTGGTGGTTCTGGTGATGAGGCTGAACAATATTCTTCTTCTTGAAGATATTATTCATGGGTTTGTGAGGATTATTAGGCTTAGGTTTGCTTTGGGATGACTCTACTAGGTTTACCTTAGCCTTAGTCTCAGTCTTGGAGTTAGACCTTAGCCTAAGTTGTTCTTCAACTCTAATTTGCTTCAGTACTTGGGCAAAAGTAAGGTCACCTTGGGTACGATGGAGGTCCTTTTTTACATCAGACCAAGAAGGAGGGAGCTTATCTACTAGGCAAGCTATCTTATGTTCAGCTGAAAAGGTTGTACCTTTAGCTTGAATGTGCCTCACAAATTTTTGGAATTCATGGATTTGTTCATTCATTGGTTTGTCATCTACCATAAAATACTTATTAAATGCTGAAGAAGTGAATCTTTCAATTCCAGCATCATCACAACCATATTCATCTTCTAAAGCATTCCAAAGTTCTTTGGCGCTTTTATATTTAAAGAATATATCATAAAGTGAATCAGATAAAACGCTTAGAATTCGATGGAAGCATTGAAAGTCTATTTTCTTAGGGTTTTTAGGTTTAGAGGAACTGGAGGGTTTGGACATTCCTATGTCAGACTCAGTGTCGTCAGAATCATTTATGATGGTTGTGGAACCATCAATGGCTGAAATCAGTCCTAAAGTGGTGAGCCAGAAATTCATTTGACTCTGCCACCTCTTGAAGTGGGTGCCATCAAACTTGGCTGGCTTAGCAGTCGAAGTCTCGACTTTGGTAGACATGATTTCTAAGGTCTGAAAAATAAAATAAAATATTTACTCAATAGGATGGATTAAGCTAAAACTTAACAATTTAAATAATTTTAGTAATAGACCTTTAAAATTTTAGTTTTTCAAGTTTTGATAAGGTTGGGTTAGCTGTAGGGGCCGGATCCCAGCAAGCGGAGGTTCACTAGGAACTCTTAAGAACCGGTCGCTTAGACGATTTACGTCTTTTTGACAGAAGGGCCCTTTCGGCTTGTTCCTAAACAAATCTCAACTTTAGAACTTTAAAATTAAAAGAATTTTACTAAATTAATTAATTGTTTACTTTAGCCTAAATTTAAATATTGAGTAAAGTAAACTAGAATTGATAAAATTACTTACAAAATAATGTTTGTCTCAGGTGTCACTTTATGAAAATGATAAATTGTTACTAATTTGACAAATATTCAAAAAATTAACAAATAAAGTAAATAAGTCAACTCTTAGACTGTTGAAAATTATTCCAAAAAATCTGCAAACAAAATAAAATAAAGTAAATGTTACCGGCCTCCGGGAAAGTCGCGTACGAAGCACTGCCCTAAGAGTTGATTCAGGTCTATGTGCAGACTTATTCCGAATGCTCCTAGTTGTAAAACTCCCGCTCTACCGGTATCTCCTCGTCGCACACAACTCGAAAAGAGCGACCCCGAACTTATCTTTTCTGTCCAAAGCACAAACCGAAGAACAAAGCTTTGAATTGAACAAGAGAGAATGAGAGGGAGAGAGTGGAGTGAAGATTGTGAAAAAGGACTCTCTCTTATATAGCATTAAGCATATGCTAAAGATAGTATATGCTTAAAATAGCCTATACTAAAATTAGCCAAAAGAGGCTAAGTCTCCAACTTAAAAAATGACACATGTTTGAAGACTTGGCATGTTGAAGACTTGGCTTTGAGGACTTGGCTTTTGCATGTAATATGCAACATCGACCATTTTAAGGGGACCGAGTGCTCCCATAACTTGCTAAGGATCGGATCAGTCAGTGTCGCTACTCTACTGAAGTTCCATGCCGAAGCTGTAAAGAACTTCCCTCTCTCTCCCGGCCTCCAGGTCCACTCATGGTCAGTGCAACTAATGATGGCCCCAGCTCCACGGACTGCCGCAACCACCCTAGCACCGCCGAGCTGATGGATCTTCTCAAAATCCCATCCCTCATTGCCACACCACAGGTCCTTGATGAGAATGGCGCCATCCTGGGATGCGCTATGGCCAAAAGCATCTTGCCCCGTCCAGTCTTCATCAATGGCATTGGCATTCCCCCTCCCTACAGAGGTTCCAATCTGGTTCTCGCCTAATGCCCGTCCGATCAATAGGCAACGCCAAATAGGAGATGCTTTACAGTTTGTGATGGCCCTAGTCCGATGAATGTGAAGGAAGTACCTGGCTTTGAAATAGTCTGACCATAGCGATCTTTTGGCGCGAAGCTTCCACCAAAGCTTTATTGTGAACGCATTAATAATCTCGGATAATTTGTGAATTCTGAATCCACCTTCATTCGTAGGCTTTGCTATAGTATTCCAACTTGCCCATCTTTTTTTGTTTTGGCCGAAGCGCTGCCCCCGGAGAAAGGCATTAAATAGTTCTTAAATAGTCTGCATCACCTGCTTATGTGGAAATGCCACATACAGCGTGTATATCGACATCGAAGATAGCACATGTCTGATTAAAATCAACTTGCCGCCAAGGGAAAGAGCTTTGTGGTTCCATCCACTAATCTTTTGCTTGATCTCCTCTATCATTGGCTCGAATAGAGCTGCCTTCCGTCTCCCATAAGCTAGGGGAAACCCAAATAATAGAATTGGGGGGGGGGAGGGGGTGTCTGTAGTGCCCCGTCCCGCAAAGTCAATCGGAGGAATCGAAACGTCGATGGCGTTCGGACTTAGCCTTGCAACGGCTGCTCGAAGGCTCGGTCGGTCGAGGCGACTCCTCGCTCAGGTGGGGTAGTTTCGATGAACTTGTCTCATCTTAGCCTTCACTTAATAACTCGCATGATTTCAACTTGCACAAGTAGGCTAATATAAAAGCTACGAACGCACATAGCTAAGAGAATAATTTCGACGGGTCAGAATGTCATAGAACATGGAAAATGGTCCCACGGTCTGCTTAGAAGTCGGCTCAGCGTGCTTTCAAATGGCACTCGGTCCTTCGTCCCATGGCTTGGAAGAAGGAAGTTGGCCTAAGTTGCTAAGTTGCCACGACACTCGAATTAGCCTAAGTTATAGGCGTCGCCCGCTTGAATGCTTGATAAGCATGCATGGTCCCGTCGTTTTGCCCCGACACTCGAATTAGCCTAAGTTATAGGCGTCACCCGCGTGAATGCTTGATAAAGCATGCACGGTCCCATCGTCCAAGGCTTGGCATAGCCTTCGACCGTCCCGTGAGTTAAGTCGTCTTGCACGACTTGTTGGCCTAAGTTTAGGCACCCGAGAACTTGGTTGTTGAAGTCGAATGCGTGCACGGCCCGTCCTCTCGATGCGAAGCTCGGCGTAGCCTTTGCTCGTCGAGTCGTTGCCCGAATAAGTTAGACAAGAGTTGTGCTGGGCTATCAAACCCTTTTCTAGCACTGTCCCGCTCTATCTGCGGTTGTCAAGTCGCGTATTCCCTTGAGAGTAAGGCTCGTCGTATAAGTATATGACTAAAGCAATAGCGTCGCCTATAGAACAAGGTCTGTCTAAGGCACGAGCCACGGTCAGTTTAGTGAAAAGCATGCCACGGACAAGGAAGTCCACGCAACTGGTTGTCGTCGAGATCGGTCTCGCTACTTGGGAGTCTCGCTATGTCTCGACAAGGACAAACAAAAACACGAGATCGATCCCGTTACATGGGAGTCTTGTTAAGTCTCGCACACGAGATCGGTCCCGCTACTTGGGAGTCTCGATAGAAGTTGGAAAGCATGGTCATGTTAAGGAAGGATTTGATAGATCGAGTTGGGTCTTGTATGGTCATTGGACAACTTGTCGACAAGGTTAGGTCTTCTCGAGTGATCGCAGGGGCACCGGGATCATGTCAGCCCGGAAGAAGCGAGTGAGGCTCAAGTAGGATGCTGGATAACCGCATGGGAGATTCGGCTCCTCCGGGCTAGCTACCCGTGTAGGGACGGTCCGATATCCCCGAGCCAAGATCCAAGATAGCTTGACATTGCTAGTGACCACTCATGTAGATGGGTCGGCAGAATAGCAGTAAACCGCGTGTATGCCTTTGGATTGGGTCTAGAACTTGAATGCAGGTCTAGTTGGTAACATAATATTTGGGCCTAAGATTAGGTTGCAGCATAGGCACCGTACTTGGCACGATACTTGGCTTCAGGATGTTCATAAAATCGATACTATGTTTCGTAAGTCTTGTCTAAGTTGGTTTATGAGTCGAATCGGAAGGCCGCAAGGCGGTAGCATGGATAAGTCTTGATAGCAAGGCACGGCCTCAATCTTGAAGCACGAACAAGTCTAAGCAAGATCTTAAGACACAAACAAGTCTATCGGCACGACCCACACTAGTCATCCCCTTGAAATCGTTGGCACGAGAATTGATCTAGAGGCACTTGAGTTTAATGAAAGTCTTGGCACGGTCGAGTTTGCATAAGTTGCTCCTCGGCGAAGCACTGTCTCGAACATACGTTTGAAGTTACAAATAGAGTATGGCATGACCCCACCGTCCCGAGTTGAAGTTCGGTCAAGTACATAAGCGATGAGGCACTGCCTCGATCGAAACACACGTTGGCATTATAGCACGACCATGTCGTTGCACATCGGTTTCGTCAGGCGTCATAGTCTTAAAAATGGATCCTAAGGCAAGACTAGAAAGACAATCGTAAAGTGTCACGACCCGGTCCCAATTTCTTGGGTCGAATCGGATCATGTCCAGCCTACACCGTTGTTGAGACGGTGGCAGTAAGCTGTATCACTCATGCAGGTAATCAACAACATAATTCTAATTGCCACAACTTTTAATACTTTGATAATTAAAGACTTATCCAACACAAAGTTTTAAATACAAACCACAACTGAAATAAAATATTTGTTTTTCACATAATCATAAACTGGAAATAAATCTAATTAGCAGTCTCCTCATCATCATCCTCTGGTAGAACAGCCGGGTACAGCTCAGGGTCATAGTAGCTACTTATCAATAGCTCAGTATCGTCCATAGTACCTACGAGGAATCTAGTCAGGAAAGGAGCAAAGTACACTTCATGATAATCCAACAATTGAAATAATAATAGAGTTATGCACTTTTAAACAATTTGAAATAAATAATTTTTCAGCAGTTAAAACATTGTGATGTGAATAGGCAATAAATATGACCGGATTGGGTTGTACAGTTGTATTCTATTGATACAATATGGCTTATTCTCGTGTGTATGAGGGGTAAGCTAACACAGTCATTATACTACTTTGGATGTGGTCATACTCATTACACTACTCCCCCAGTACCCAACAGTTAATCAGTCAACGCTCTCAGAGAGAGTTCCGTGTTGCATCGTGGTTTAAACTTGCAATAAAACGATTACTAAATAATTGGTAAACTAACACAAAATGTACTTTCCTTGGTTTGACTGGATTGGAGAATGTCTCCGAGATTGGAATCAAACTTGCCCTCGAAATCCTACAATCGAGAAGTCTGCCTTAGATTTCCAAAGTTTCCATGCTATATGTGCTAGTTACAATCTCTAAATTTGTCCTAGTCGATTTTTAATCTTTATTATACCATCACAAGCAAAAACTCGATTTTCTGGTGCGTTACATTTAATTATGAAGGAAAAAATCACTTTATATTTGATTTCGGAAAAACTTTGTATTTATCGGTTTATTGGCGAAACTTGGTATTTTTATAATTATATAATAAAACTACATTTTTTTTCTTTAAATGAGAAAAGCATGAATTAAATATTACAAACTTGAAATTGTAATGTGATGAAACATTATTTTTTTTTATAAAATAAATAATTTATTATATTTTATTACGCATTCATGACAGAACATTAGCCAGAAAACAAAATAAAAGAATACCAAACTATTACAAATTGCACACAATAGAAAAAATGGGCTTATGCCCTTACAGACCATTTTACATGAATTTAAATAAGAAGAAAAATATTTGTTAGTCTCTAAAAATTATCCTACAAATTAATCACAAAATAAAACTAGTATTTAAATTAAATTAAATTAATTTCGAGTCTCAGACTTTGGTCCAATCGTCAAAATAGCTAATGTCTCAACGTCCGGAAACCCCGGTTTCGTTTGCATTTAGCTAGGGCCCATGGACCAGTACGGTCGTCGCCCAAAAATCCAATTTATAAATATTTTCGAAAACCGATTTGAAATCCATTTGTATAATGAGAGACACAAACAAGTCTAAGCAAGGTCTTAAGACACAAACAAAAGTCTAAGCAAGGTCTTAAGACACAAACAAGTCTATCGGCACGACCAGCACTAGTCATCCCCTTGACGCCGTTGGCACGAGAATTGATCTAGAGGCACTTGAGTTTAATGAAAGTCTTGGCACGACCGAGTTCGCATAAGTTGCTCCTCGGCGAAGCACTGTCTCGAACATACGTTTGAAGTTACGAATAGAGTATGGCACGACCCCACCGTTCCGAGTTGAAGTTCGGTCAAGTACATAAGCGATGAGGCACTGCCTCGATCGAAACACACGTTAGCATTATAGCACGACCATGTCGTTGCACATCGGTTTCGTCAGGCGTCATAGTCTTAAAAATGGATCCTAAGGCAAGACTAGAAAGACAATCGTAAAGGAACTTGTATTGCACAAAGTAAATGAACGTGTCGGTTATGTATGGGTGGACGAGGAGCTCACTTCACCAGTACAGTTGACTACTGACACCAACACAGTTTCCATGTGCAGGCACAGGTAGAAGCTCGTGGCGCGGAGCTCGCTTGGATGTGTCGAGGCACGGAGCTCCTTGGCGAGTCGAAGCGTGTGGCCTCGTGAACTCAAGACTTATACGGGACATAATATATGGACATTGCCTTCCGAAGCTTCCGCTGGTTCAAGCATTGTATCGAGAGATGAGAGAGAGCAGAGTGACTTATAAATGAGAGAAAAGTGAGCACGAGAGATTTTTAATCATGGCCTTGCGCCTATTGTAATCTCATTGTTCAATATCAATGAAGAGTTTTTTTTGAATAACTTGTGTTTTGTCTTTAAATTTCTGCTACATGTTCAATATTTCTGCTTGGAACTTCTGTGCGACGATCCCGTCGCCGCCGCTGAAATCGGCCGTTATGAAAAGAGATGTAGTAAATAAGAATGCCTACAACGTTATCCTGTCAGGACAGGAGCAAGTACTGATTCTACAAACTAAACATACTGAGCATGGAATGAAAAGAGATGTAGTAAATAAGAATCGTGTCATATCTCATGTCGTATCACAATCATGTCATATCACAATTCTATCATGTAAAGGATACATTTCATCATAGCAATATATGTTTGTTTTAAAGTTTAAAACTGTAGCATGTACGTGATCGGTCAATAGGTAAATAGGATGTACAGTGGTATATATCAATTTTCTGATGTGTACATACGTACACATAACGGCATCGGTGTATATCTATACACAAACGCGGGACCAGAACATACGACAAAGTTATATATAGAATGTAACAGTGCTCGGTAAATACATACGGAGAAGGGGGGCATGATCACGTACTCTACTAACAGTTTCCCTATAACCCAGATTTTAACATGTGAGAGATACGAGAACAGTTTAAAACATGTAAAAGATAATGGAAGCAGTATAAACATGGTAGGTACTGAGAGCAGTATAAAACATGGTGGGTACTAAGAGCAGTATAAAGCATGTGGAAGGTCCTGAGTACGGTATAATTAAAGCATGTTAAAGATCCTGAGAGCAGTATAATTAAAGCATGTGAAGCATATGCTAGATATATAGAAACCTGTAAGATATAGTTTTCAGTTTAAATCACCGTATTAACATAGTTCATACGCAATTCATTATCATATGCAGTAAAATAAAGTTTATAGGGGTACTCGCCTCGAGCAAAGCAAGAATACGAGTATGAAGATATATATGTCCGGTGTCCTGTCAAAATGATACACAATCTCAGTCTCTAAGCTATGTTCAAGATTTTACACTAGTGGTGTGACACGACTCCTAACTGGACACTAGCTAAGTGATGACCTCGCATAAAAGTCCAATGTGGGGTGACACTATATCTAAACCAACACTTAGGATCCTTAGAAACACAAAGGTCACTTTAGAGTTTCACAAAAACCAAGCATATAAATATATATAATAATAATAATAATAATTAATTACAAATTAAGGACGATTCATAAGAAAAATCAACAGATGTTGTCGGATGATAAAATAAATATCACCAACGTGTCCAGAATAGTCAAATTAGCTAGGATAGCCTACCCATAAGTCCAATTTGGATACATGGACAAAATGGTAATTTTGGGTCAAAATGATGTCTGCCGTTGGACACACTTTGTACCGAAAAATGTGTCAGGATAGAATTCTACAAAACCTAGTAAATTATATGTTCATTGATTAAGAATGATGATACAAACTCAACGGTATATCCGAAATGGGATTCCGATGACCCGATCACAAAATGGTTCGTTGACCTGGATATTGGTATCCGATTTGCACAGAAATGCGTTTCGAAGCCAAAGTCCACTAAATCTAACAAAGTATATGTCAACGAGTCCAGAATGACGACACGAACTCAAGGGTATATCCAGAATTGGATTCCGATGAGCCGATCTCAAAATGACACGTTGACCCGGACATTTGGAATCCGGTTTGCACCGAAATGCGTGCCGGAGCCAATGTCTTCAAAACTCAGCAAATTATATGTCAACGAGTGCAGAATGAACTCAACGGTATATCCGGAATTGGATTCAGATGAGCCGATCTCAAAATGACCCGTTGACTCGGACTATGGGACCCGCTTTGTACCGAAATACGTGCCAGGGCCCACGTCCTCCAAATCTAACAAACTTTATATAAAAACGTGCCAGAACGACAATGCAAGTCTACTGGTGGTGTCAAAAATTGAATCCAGAGTCTCGGGTTCAAAAATAGAATTTTACAAGTGCAAAATTAAGAATTCGGACGGCCAAATTTGGCGTCGAATTCGACCAACCAAACGTGCTCACAATGAAATAAAACTTAAGGGGCAGGTAGATGGTTATGCCAGCTATGCACAGGAACTGGTGGCACGCCAAACGGAGCTGCGACGGCGGAGTTACGAGCTGACGAAGTCGGCTCCGCAAAACTGCCAAAAAATAGTACAATTTAAACAGTCAACTTGGTGGCCGGTTTTGATGTATCAAACGAGAAAATTAACGAACGAAACTTGAGGGGAGTGAAGAGCTATATACCAAGAATGTGACGGAGCAAAGAGTTCGCCGATTCAACGGTCGGATCTCTCGAAAAACGTGTACGAAGTCGCTTTCCCGAAATACAATTTTGAGTTCGATCTCGTGCGTCACGCCGGGATTCCATTCAAAACGAATGAATCATGTACATGGCACGTCGAAAAAGGAGGCGTTGCCCTGGGGGGGGGTCGCCGGAGCCTTGCCGGGCAGGGAAGGTCGCCGTGGTGGCGGTGGTTGGCAGCGGCGGCGCACGGTGGCGCTGCCACACGCGGCGGCTGCTGCTGCCGTTCGCAGCAACTGCTGCTGCTGTTCGCATCTCGTTGCGGCCGCGTGCTGCTGCTGCTGCTGCTGCATGCACGTACGGCAGAGGCGGCGATCACCGACGGGGGTGGCCGCGGCGGCGGTGGAGGTGATGTTAATGGCAGTGGTGGTGGTGAGCTTGATGATGATGATGGTGGTTGGTATTGATGATGATAATGGTGATGGTGGTGGTGTGATGAAGTGGAGGAGGAAGGAGAAGATGGTGGCTGTGGTGGTGGTGCTCGGCCATGGGTGGCCAAGCTCCGGCCAAGGGAGGAGTAGGGGGTTCGGCTGTGGAGCAGGGGGAGGGGGTGTGTGAGTGATGAGAGAGAGAGAGAGATTTATTTGTGTGTGTGGGTGTATATATAATATATATAGAAAGAGAGAGAATGAGAATAGAGAGATATTATAGGAAGAGAGAGAGAGAATGAGGTCGGCTATGGGGGGGTGTTGTGCTGTGAAGGAGAGAGAGGGGGAGGGGTGAGGTGTGTGTGTGTGTGAGGAGAGAGAGAGTTAGATATTTGCGAGGATATATATATATATATATATATATATATATATATATATATATATATATATATATATATATATATATATATATATATATATATATAAAATATATATATATACATATATATATATATATACATATATATATATATATATATATATATATATATATATATAAGCGTTAAAATGAGATATTTGTAAAGTATAGAGAGAAAGAGAGATATTTTTAAATAGAAAAAAGAGAGAAATTATGTGGGATGTTTGGGTAGTCACGAGAGGACAACATGGAGCTTGGGTGTGGATTCGGTTGAGCCGGGTTGGGTCAAAATTGGACATGGTGCAATAATTGAATTTACATAGGTATTTATGATCATGGGTAAATAAGTAACATACGGGGGCTCAAATAAATGGGACACAAGTATCATATGGGTAGTAGGCTTCATGTGGGCCATGTCCATACTTTAGGTTGACAGGTTGGATCGATGTCGGGTCCCAAAATTAAATTGAAAATTAAATCAGGTTTTACGGTAGATAATTAATTGGCCTAAATTGACCCGAAAGTTGTGCGAAGCAAATGAAGCACAAAATGGAGTGTCTGAGTGGGACACGAAGGTCATGGGCACAGGGTGTCTCGAGTAGATCATGCATGAGAAGTTGGTTCTGAGAAAATGACTGGTCTTGTGCTCCCAAATTAAAAGTCACGACAACGTGCATACGATGATCAAAGATAAAAGTGGAAAATTAATTAATAATTATTTAATCGATCAAATGGTCTAAATTGATTCGAAGTTGCGCGATGCAAAAAGAGCACAAGAGAACGAGTTTAAGTGGGACATGATATATCAAAACGAAGATAATATTGTCTACTACAAAACTCTTAAAGAGAGTTTCTAGAGATTAGCATCCCTGACGCTCCAGAATTCAAAGTCACGAAAAAGGACATTAATGATCAAAATAATTAAAAAATAAAATATTTATTGAAATAATTCATGTATAAAATTTAAAATAAACCTTAAAATTTAGGGGGCTTACATCCTACCCACCTTACAAGAATTTCGTCCTCGAAATTTAAAATCATCCAGTAGGTCAAACTATAACATGTAGCTGCTCTGGCTACAATACTCAATCTGCTACCCTTGTGATCATCTCTTCTGTTTCTCTTTACAATCTTTTTGGTTCAGGTTCAATAAAGGTCATTCTATCATAAACTACATCATGTATCCTTTAGAATCTTCCATACTAATATGGAACCTTTACGTATATCCTAAAATATAGGTCATTCTCTGGGTATGTTTATAAGCCAACAATGCTTGATCATCAACCATATTTTCATCAACCTCAATTGTAAATACTTGATTTCCTTATCATATCCTAAGTATCCTTATTATATCAATCCACAGGCCCATTGCATTATTTGTCTTCAATCCTTTTCTACAACCTCTCCTTGAAATTATACGTTCAATACTTATCCTTCGCGTAGAGCCTTATTCTTTTTACTCAACAACTCCTCCGAATATAAATCCTCGATTTTAAACTCCCGATTTATTAATTACCAATGTACATATGTCTTTGCCTTGTTCTTTGTCGTTTTAACTGATATCTTCCCAATCTCGTACGCAATATTATATCTCATTCTAACTTATTCTATATCATTCCACATATCGATCTACCCTTTAATCACATGTAATTATCTTATAGATAACCAATAATTACTTGGTCATCAGAGTCCTACGAATGCTCAATCCTCAAACTCTAAGCACAATATTCTAATCCTCAATCCATAGTCACAACAATATACTATCTCATTTCTCCATCTTAGATACCCTATTATCAATTCATACTATCAATACAATCGTTCTTAATGGTTTTCAAGTCTACTATAGTCAGTCACTCATATTTGTCCTATAAGCTTAATCTAACCAATCCCTAGGAAAAGTACTTATCACAAACACACAATACATTTATAGTTATACTATAGAATCAGTTAACAAAGTTTGGCTATTTCAGTCGTCTATCAAAATAGTAGGTAACAAGGCCTAAGACTAGGTCAAGCAATCCATAACAGTGTCCAAACAAGTTAAAGGGTCAAGCAAGACAGAAAAGTTTATCGAAATATCTCCAAGAATGGTACGAAGACAACGAGATGCATAGGACGTAGTCGAGGTAAAACTCAAAAACCATATACATCCGCGATTTGGTCATGTAAAGTTATTGCCAAGCCAGTGCGCATCTGGCTGAAAATAACTTCTTTGTTCCGTAATACGATGGATGGCTGTAGTGCGCAGCTGCCATACCAGATAGTACAGGTTCTTGAACTTATCTTGGCTAAATCCATGAAATATTAATCAAATACACAGGGTATGGTTCAAGTAAGATCCGTGAAACATATGTAACCATGTTGCCGTTATCTGAAGTCCTGCCTCGCCAGTATTTCTCTGGCCGTAAAACTCTCGATTTCGTAATACAAGGTTAAAATCTACTTTCTCGAACCTTCCTTGGATTAATCTATAAGGCGTTTCCAACAATTACCGAAAAAGACGAGAAAAATTATCCAAGAGGTTAACGAAGAAGGGTTTAGTCAAATCATAGGAAAGATGGAACACAAAAATAATTATGTCCAATAGATAACGTGAAAGCAATCCTGTTGGAGAGTCCTAGAGAACCTGTAATCCTAGTTGTGGATGTAGATAGAACAGAGATAATCAAGCCGGAGAAGAATGTTGATAAGAATTTATTCTTGCTCATTCGGTCATAACGAAGTGAACCAAGTTGCGATATGATCTGATAACCATACATGTCTTACTGAAATCATATTACCAGAATTTTTGCCACACCAGTAAGCTTAGATGCAATAAACGATATAGTCATAACTAAGGTATACACCCTATAATCATGTTATCTAGAATCCTTGCCACGCCAACCGGTATGGCTGCGAAAAAAATCTAAATTCTATAACTAAGATAAGTATCCCCAAAATCAGGCTCTATGTTTTTATCATACCAACTAATATGGCTGCGATAAATTCTAAACTCCATAATTAAAGCAGACATTTACCTAATCAGGATATATCACAATGCAATCCACAAAATTTATCACGATGTAAGATCAAAGTCAACAACGAAAATCAGAAATCAAATTCAACAACGAATTTAAAGAAGAGCAAATGGAAATAAGTGGAAACAGATTTCGGGGTAAGATTACAGTGAGATCCTCAGGGGTCATCCCAAGGGTACTATCTTGGTCAAAATTGTAACCCACTGAATTTCAAGCAAGATAATAAATATAGTTAACGGTCCTATGCTGTGATAAGTTTTTCTATGTTGCAATCCTAAAAATCCTCTAGGTGTTCTAATTGTTGTCCCTAGTATTAACAAGTTGTCCTAAGATCCTAATTGTAGGCATGCTTGGTACAATAACTTAACCAAACAACTTAAGTCTCGACCTGCATGGGCCGCCACTAAAAACATGTCACGACCCGCTACCCAAATTGTTGGGCCGGGCCGAGCCATGTCCAGCCTACGTTTGGTTAAAGCATAGTAAGCTGTTCTAAGAATAGACAATAAAGGATCTAAGCAGCTAACAGTTCTAATATCACATTTAAAAGGTTCATCACAACACAACATCTATAAGCGAAAGTAAAATAAGTACAGACTTAATAATACACTTCCAAAGAACCAAACTGGAGACAAAGTCCAGTGACTACAAGATATAGACTAAACAGTTCAATAACTAAGCCAAAAGAATCTAAGCGAGACTACCAAGCGAGGTTTCCTGCGGAGACTTCCTCGGGAGAAAAAGCCTGGTCCTCTGTAGTGGGTCCATAGAAAAGATCAAAGAGCAAATCGTCCTCCGAAAGTATGCCTACAACGTTATCCTGTCAGGACGGGAGCAAGTACTGATTCTACAAACTAAACATACTGAGCATGGAATGGAAAGAGATGTAGTAAATAAGAATCGTGTCATATCTCATGTCGTATCACAATCATGTCATATCAAAATTCTATCATGTAAAGGATATATTTTATCATGGCAATATATGTTTGTTTTAAAGTTTAAAACTGTAGCATGTACGTGATCGGTCAATAGGTAAATAGGATGTACAGTAGTACATATCAATTTTTTGATGTGTACATACGTACACATAACGTCATCGGTGTATATCCATACACAAACGCAGGACCAGAACATACGACAAAGTTACATATAGAATATAACAGTGCTCGGTAAATACATACGGAGAAGGGAGGCATGATCACGTACTCTACTAACAGTTTTCTTATAACCCAGATTCTAACATGTGAGAGATATGAGAACAGTTTAAAATATGTAAAAGATACTGGGAGCAGTATAAGCATGGTAGGTACTGAGAGCAGTATAAAACATGGTGGGTACTGAGAGCAGTATAAAGCATGTGGAAGGTCCTGAGTGTGGTATAATTAAAGCATGTTAAAGATCCTGAGAGCAGTATAATTAAAGCATGTGAAGCATACGCTAGATATATAGAAACCTGTAAGATATGGTTTTCAGTTTAAAGTACTGTATTAATATGGTTCATACGTAATTGATTATCATATGCAGTAAAATAAAGTTTGTAGGGGTATTCGCCTCGAGCAAAGCAAGAATACGAGTATGAAGATATATATGTCCAGTGTCTTGTCAAAATGATACACAATCTCAGTCTCTAAACTATGTTCAAGATTTTACACTAGTGGTGTGACACGACTCCTAACTCGACACTAGCTAAGTGGTGACCTATCATAAAAGTCCAATGTGGGGTGACACTATATCTAAACCAACATTTAGGGTCCTTTGAAACACAAGGGTCACTTTAGAGTTTCACAAAAACCAAGCATATAAATATATATACTAATAATAATAATTAATTACAAATTAAAGACGATACATAAGAAAAATCTACAGATGTTGTCGCATGATAAAATAAATATCACCAACGTATCCAGAATGGTCAAATTAGCTAGGATAGCCTACCCATAAGCAGGGGCAAAATAGTAATTTTGGGTCAAAATGATGTCCGCTGTTGGACACACTTTGCACCAAAAAATGTGTCAGGATAGAAGTCTACAAAACCTAGCAAATTATATATCCACGAATCCAGAATGATGATACGAACCCAACGGTATGTCCGAAATGGGATTCCGATGACCCGATCACAAAATGGTCCATTGACATGGATATTGGTATCCGATTAGCACGGAAATGCGTGTCGAAACCAAAGTCCACTAAATCTAACAAAGTATATGTCAATGAGTCCAGAATGACGATATAAACTCAACTGTATATCCGAAATTGGATTCCGATGAGCCGATCTCAAAATGACACGTTGACCCGGACATTTGGAATCCAGTTTGTACCGAAATGCGTATCGGAGCCAATATCTTCAAAACTCAGCTATTTATATGTCAATGAGTGCAGAATGACGATATGAACTCAACGGTATATCCGAAATTGGACTCCGATGAGCCGATCTCAAAGTGACCCGTTGACTCGGACTGTTGGACCCACTTTGTATCGAAATGCGTGCCAGGGCCCACGTCCTCCAAATCTAACAAACTTTATATGAAAACGTGCCAGAACGATGCCACAAGTCTACTGGTGGTGTCAAAAATTGAATCCGGAGTCCCGGGTTCAAAAATGGAATTTTACAAGTGTAAAATTAAGAATTTGGACGACCAACTTTGGCGTCGAATTCGACCAACCAAACGTGCTCGCAATAAAACAAAATGTAAGGGACAGGAAGATGGTAATACCAGCTACGCACAGGAACTGGTGGCACGCCAAACGGAGCTGCGACGGCGGAGTTACGAGCTGACGAAGTCGGCTCCGTAAAACTGTCCAAAAATAGTACAATTTAAACGGTCAACTTGGTGGCCGGTTTTGATGTACAAACGACAAAATTAACGGAAGAAACTTGAGAGGAGTGAAGAGCTATATACTGAGATTGTGACGGAGCAAAGAGTTCGCCGATCCAACGGTCGAATCTCCCGAAAAATGTGCACGAAGTCGCTGTCTCGAAACACAATTTTGAGTTCGATCCCGCGCGCATCACGCCGGGATTCTGTTCAAAATGCACTAATCGTGTACATGGAACGTCGGGGAAGGAGGCACTGCCTGGGGGGAGGTGTCGCCGGAGCCTCGTCGGGCAGGGGAGGTCGCCGTGGTGGCGGTGGTTGGCCACGACGGCGTACGGTGGCGCTGCCACACGCGGCGGCTGCTGCTGCTGTTCGCAGCAACTGTTGCTGTTGCTGTTCGCAGCGACTGCTGCTGCTGCTATTCGCAGCAACTATTGCTGTTGCTATTCGCAGCGACTGCTGCTGCTGCGTACGTGCACGGCGGAGGCGGCGGTCGCCGGCTGGGGTGGCCGCGGCGGCGGTGGAGGTGATATTAATGGCAGTAGTGGTGGTGAGCTTGATGATGGTGATGGTGGTTGGTGTTGATGATGATAATGGTGATGGTGGTGGTGTGATGGAGTGGAGGAGAAAGGAGGAGATGGTGGCTGTGGTGGTGGTGCTCGGCCATGGGTGGCCGAGCTCCGGCCAAGGAAGGAGTAGGGGGTTCGGGTGTGGAGTAGGGGGAGGGTGTGTGTGAGTGATAAGAGAGAGAGAGATTTATTTGCGTGTGTGGGTGTATATATAATATATATAGAAAGAGAGAGAATGAGAATAAAGAGATATTATAGGAAGAGAGAGAGAGAGAATGAGGTCGGCTATGGGGGGGTGTTGTGCTGTGAAGGAGGGAGGGGGGGGGGGGGGGTGAGGTGTGTGCGTGAGGAGAGAGAAAGAGTTAGATATTTGAGAGGATATATATATATATATATATATATATATATATATATATATATATATATATATATATATAAGAGATAAAATAAGATATTTGTAAAGTGTAGAGAGAAAGAGAGATATTTTTAAATAGAAAAAAGAGAGAAATTATGTGGAGTGTTTGGGTAGTCACGAGAGGACAACATGGAGCTTGGGTTTGGATTCGGTTGAGCCGGGTTGGGTCAAAATCGGACATGGTGCAATAATTGAATTTAAATAGGTATTTATGATCATGGATAAATAAGTAACATGCGGGAGCTCAAATAAATGGGACACAAGTATCATGTGGGTATTAGGCTTCATGTGGGCCATGTCCATACTTTGGGATGACAGGTTGGATCGATGTCGGGTCCCGAAATTAAATTGGAAATTAAATCAGGTTTTACGGTAGATAATTAATTGGCCTAAATTGACCCGAAAGTTGTGCGAAGCAAATGAAGCACAAAATAGAGTGTCTGAGTGGGACACGAAGGTCACGGGCATAGGGTGTCTCGAGTAGATCATGTATGAGAAGTTGGTTCTGAGAAAACGACTGATCTTGTGCTCCCAAATTAAAAGTCACGGCAACGTGCATACGATGATCAAAGATAAAAGTGGAAAATCAATTAGTAATTATTTAATCGATCAAATGGTCTAAATTGACCCGAAGTTGCACGATACAAAAAGAGTACAAGGAAACGAGTTTAAGTGGGACATGATATATCAAAACGAAGATAATTTTGTCTGCTACAAAACTCCTAAAGAGAGTTTTCAGAGATTTGCATCCCTGACGCTCCATAATTCAAAGTCACGAAAAAGGACATTAATGATCAAAACAATTAAAAAATAAAATATTTATTGAAATAATTCGTGTAGAAAATTTAAAATAAACCCTAAAATTCAAAAAGCTTACATCACGCCTTAGCGAGGACGATCGCTCCTACAGGAGCGGGGCATGACATAATGGTATCAGAGCACGGCTTTACGTCCTTGGACTTCAAGTTGAATTTTTCAGTTTTGAAAGCTCGTCGTCGATAAAGAAGTGTGCACTCTCTTCAAATGTCCCGCGGCATGTCCATACAATAAGTCTAAATATTTTCAAAAGCTCGTACAAGTGTTCAACCAAACGCATCGATAGGCGACGGCCTTTGTGCCGAACGGTGTCAACTTGACTTGATAGAAAATACGTGCTAAAGTTAGCAAAGTCGCGCATGTGCCCGAATAGTCCTACGTCGACCTTAGCAAGTGAGCGTGCAAACTCGAATATAGTCCGTATGGTATAGCTATGCACACGGCCTTTTGGCTAAGTTGTGCCGCGTGTCGCGCACCTCGATTTTTTGGTGCAATCGAGTCGCGAGCAATATCAAGTATCGCTCGGTCGGGAACGGAGATACACTTAGAGTGTATATCGATAGGAACGCTATCGAAGTAACGCTTGGGTGTACACGGAAGATTGGATTGGATTTTGAGGAATAGTGCGATCGACTTAGTACGTCGGTGCGATGTGAGCGAATACGCTAGAGATTCGTCGAACGAATCTGAAAGATATTTTAGCGAGTGACGCGAACGTGATTTTGACTAAATTGGATGGCTCGAATCCTGAGTGGTGTATGGTTTGTCTTAGAAATCATTCGAGCAAAAATTAAAGATTACGAGTAACAACGAGTATGACGGCGAGGCGATGCGATCGCGCAAAGCCTTAGAACGCGTTACACCTAGTTGGTCATGACTTCGAATGTCCCGAACAAGATGTCGCTCGGACAACTTGTGAATGAGCAACGCGAGTTAGAAAGCGATAGCGAATTAGAATTCAGAACGATAAATAAAAGTGAATGTCTTGACTGAGGAAGCCTAGAGGATCGCACTTGTGATTTTGGATTTGATCGAGTGAAATCGTGGTATATCCAATTCGGACAATATCATCAGTTGCACGACTTGGAGTTCGTTGCAAAGGAAGATCGTCAGGTTACGTACATCATTGATGGTATTGAGGCGTATCAAAGATCGATGTGCAATAACTCGGGGGTACTCCGAATTGAGGGATGACGTCGTGTAAGATGTCATTGTTCTGATGGATGCTATACTCGGGATATTGAAAATGTGTCGAGGAAAATATAGATATGGCTCGAGGATTTTCTAGTTGAACGAATGACAAACGGACTATCAAAATGAGATCACGGCTTGGACGAAAATGATATGTTTGGATTTGCTTCGTCGATAACCACATCGTTGACGTTCTTATCTTATGCGAGCGCAACTCCAGCCTCGCACATGCGTTGCGCCGATTAGGACGATCACTCCGTGTGAGCGCTAGTATGGTGATTCATACAGCGGGGGTGATCGAACTTGCATGGCATGGCAATTTGATGCTTCGACTTGTGGTTTGACGCGAAGGTGAACTCGAAAATGACTCAGTGTGCTTGACGATAAAACTTGAGGATTGAGTAGGTCCAATCCGCGTATCGAAAATGAATTAGTCTAGACTCAAACAAGAGTTACTCCCCGATGAGAATGATTATTCCGCGGGAGAGTTGCATGGTGATTCATGAACCATCGTAGATAATCAGACTCGCGTAAGATTGGGGCACAACATATTGTCGATCTAGATAATCTCGTGATCGAATACAGGAATTGGTTAGAATTGGTGATTTGAACAAATTCGAATATGCGCAACGCGTGCCTTGAAGCGAATTAGGTGATCGTGCTCGATGTTAGAAATCTGAGTGACGCAAGCTTGGGTAGAAAACCCTATATTACCGATTTTGGTTTGACCCTAGGATTGGGGTCAGTGTTGGCATTATTGTTGGGGAACTATGATTCCAATCCTGACATTGACATAGCCTCGAGAATGGCCTAGTGGTTAGGCGAGACGCCCTGTTTCAAGAGTTGGCATTGGAAAGAATGATTTGAGGATTGGTATGAATGGACCGAATGATTCAAGAATAGAAATATCGCTCACGAGATTCGGCTGACACGCATATATTTCAGGGATGCCTGAGTATGTGCACGATACGAGTCAAGTAAGAATGACGAATTCTCTATCATGTAGCTTGGCTGAATACATGTATTTTAGGGACACCTGGAATGCGTGGACGATCCAGCCAAGTGATACGTTAAGTTCAAGCAAGACTAGAGGAATGGAAGAGTGCCAAGAAATTGAAATCGTGTTAAGGGAAAGGTCGATAATAGTGTAGGCGTGGCTCAGAATCGAAGGAACGCGTAGGCACGATTAAGTCTTGGCCATAGAATTGGTAGGATGGCTTGCCTTTAGAAAAGTTTCGAGGATGAGACTTGTTCTGACTGGTGTATGTTGTAGTGCCCCGTCCCGCAAAGTCAATCGGAGGAATCGAAATGCCAACGACGTTCAGACTTAGCCTTGTAATGGCTGCTCGAAGGCTCGCTCGGTCGAGGTGACTCCTCGCTCAGGTGGGATAGTTTTGGTGAACTTGCCTTATCTTAGCCTTCACTTAATAACTCACATGATTTCAACTTGCACAAGTAGGCTAATATAAAAGCTACGAACGCACATAGCTAAGGGAATAGTCCCGACGGGTCAGAATGTCTTAGAACATGAAAAATGGTTCCACGGTCTGCTTAGAAGTCGGCTCAGCGTACTTTCAAATGAAACTCGGTCCTTCGTCCCGTGGCTTGGAAGAAGGAAGTTGGCCTAAGTTGCTAAGTTGCCACGACACACGAATTAGCCTAAGTTATAGGCGTCGCCCACTTGAATGCTTGATAAAGCATGCACGGTCCCGTCGTTTTGCCCCAAAACTCGAATTATCCTAAGTCATAGGCGTCGCCCGCGTGAATGCTTGATAAAGAATGCACGGTCCCGTCGTCCAAGGCTTGGCATAGCCTTCGACCGTCCCGTGAGTTAAGTCATCTTGTACGGCTTGTTGGCTTAAGTTTAGGCACTCGAGAACTTGGTTGTTCAAGTTGAACACGTGCACGGTCCGTCCTCTCGATGCGAAGCTCGGCGTAGCCTTTGCTCGTCGAGTCGTTGCCCGAATAAGTTAGACAAGAGTTGTGCTGGGCTATCAAACCCTTTTCTAGCACTGTCCCGTTCTATCGGCGGTTGTCAAGTCGCGTAGTCCCTCGAGAGCAAGGCTCGTCGTATAAGTATATGACTAGAGCAATAGTGTCGCCTATAGAACAAGGTCTATCTAAGGTACGAGCCACGGTCGGTTTAGTGAAAAGTATGCCATGGACAAGGAAGTCCACGCAACTGGTTGTCGCCGAGATTGGTCCAGCTACTTGGGAGTCTCGCTATGTCTCGACAAGGAAAAATACGAGATCGGTCCCGCTACTTGGGAGTCTGGATAAGTCTCGCACACGAGATCGGTCCCGCTACTTGGGAGTCTCGTTAAGTCTCGATAAGTCTGGATATGGAATCACGCATCGGTCCCGCTACTTGGGAGTCTCGATAGAAGTTGGAAAGTATGGTCATGCTAAGAAAGGATTTGATAGATCGAGTTGGGTCTTGCATGGTCATTGGATAACTTATCGACAAGGTTAGGTCTTCTCGAGTGATCGCCGGGGCACCGGGATCATGTCGGCCCAGGAGAAGCGAGTGAGGCTCAAGTAGGATACTGGATAACTGCATGGGAGATTCGGCGCCTCCGGGCTAGCTACTCGTGTAGGGACGGTCCGATATCCCCTAGCCAAGATCCAAGATAGCTTGACATTGCTAGTGACCCCTAATGTAGATGGGTCGGCAGAATAGCGGCAAACCGCGTGTATGTCTTTGGATTGGGTCTAGAACTTGAATGCAGGTCTAGTCAGTAACATAATGTCTGGGCCTAAGATTGGGCTGCAGAATAGCCACCGTGCTTGGCACGATACTTGGCATCATGATGTTCATAAAATTGATACTATTTTTCACAAGTCTTGTCTAAGTTGGTTTATGAGTCAAACAGGAAGGCCGCAAGGCAGTAGCATGGATAAGTCTTGATAGTGAGGCATGGCCTCAATCTTGAAGCACGAACAAGTCTAAGCAAGGTCTTAAGGCACAAACAAGTCTATTGGCACGACCAGCACGAGTCGTCCCCTTGACGTCGTTGGCACGAGAATTGATCTAGAGGCACTTGAGTTTAATGAAAGTCTTGGCACGGCCGAGTTCGCATAAGTTGCTCCTCGGTGAAGTACTGTCTCGAACATACGGAGCTCGCTTGGATGCGTCGAGGCACGGAGTTTCTTGGCGAGTCGAAGCGTGTGGCCGCGTGAACTCAAGACTTATACGGGACATAATGTATGGACATTAGCTTCTGAAGCTTTCGCTGGTTCAAGCATTGTATCGAGAGATGAGAGAGAGCAGAGTGACTTATAAATGAGATAAAAGTGAGCACGAGAGATTTATAATCATGGCCTTACGCCTATTGTAATCTCATTGTTCAATATCAATAAAGAGTTCTTTTGAATAACTTGTGTTTTGTCTTTAAATTTTTGCTGTATGTTCAATGTTTCTGCTTGGGACTTCTGTGCGATGACCCCGTCGCCGCCGCTGAAATCGGCCGTTATGAAACTGCCTTGCACGAGCGTAATCTAGGCTTGTGCGGCATCATGCCTTAGCGAAGACGATCGCTCCTACAGGAGCGGGGCGTGATAGTGTCCCACCTCGATACCAGTAGCTTCCGTCAAGTCCGCTTCCGTGGTGGCATATGATTCATGAATATACATAATGCTTTTGTTGTTGTTTTCTTTCTGACCGAACACCATTTCGTATCTCTCGAGAATTCTATGAATCTATCTGACTGTTCTGTTGACCCAAATTGGATCACAGTCAACCTGATTTAGATAATTAACAAACTGATATTTGATATGATCCAATATGACACATCAAGTTCAAGACAGAACATCATCTATGATCAAATACAACGCATCAGGTTCAAGACAGATGTCGTCTACAAGCTGGTACATTGTAAATGTTTTTTTTCAGTCTGTAATTTTTAAAATTATTGAGTCTAGAAAAATATACATTGAGTCGCACTGAGTCATCTCAAACCCTCGACATATCTCTCCAAGCTGCACCATACAAAACAAACCAATTTTTGAACCAAACCAAACCACCCTCACCCATATAGGGCTTCTGGTCTGAGGTAGACAAAATTCGGACCGAACTCTGCCTCCTTAAAATCAATAGCCTGATTTTTAGGAACACCTTGAGTCACGCCCCAGAACCAGAATACTAAAGAACGAGAGACAAACACAGCCAGCTACATACATTGAAGTGCAATCCACCTCGCAATACGGTCACGGCTGTCTGGATGCATGAGGATTTATCTGCAAGCCATCAGTCTCTTATGGTCAAGAACAAATCTAGTGTCTCAATCTCAAGCAAGCAAGTAAATATTATAAGATGTTAGATCTTCAGACATACAAAGTAAGGCATCCCAAATATTACATATTCAGATGATCACGAAGCTAGTCATACAAAATGTGAAGACTAGCAAGAGTTAAGTCATACACGATCAACCCTAGGATTTGTCAATCATGTTACAACCCTTAGACAAACAGAAAGTTTCAACACAAGCTAACACTTGTTCGGCGGCTAAACGCCTCAAAAGAATAATTTACAATAGAGTGGGAGAGTAAAATAAGAAATCCACTCGTTGCTAGGATTACGTCTGGTGTTCACCATCTGGCTGGAAAGTGGGTAGATTCTCGGGTGCTACTCCGCAATATGGCCATACAAAACCAGCTGAGTCATACACCAGAAAGAGCAAGTGCCACAAGGGAGGCTCCATTTAGGAACTAAAACCAATATGTAATAAAAGAAGAACTGGTAAAAGAGCATAGTTAAATAACATGAGAGACTGAGTTAACATAAAATATTAGCTTACAATAGGAGGAACAAGAGGTAGAATATAATTCCCATGTTAATCATGAGATAATTCATTCAAGCACGGCCAATCAAGTCCTACGACTTGCTATTGTTAGCTAACTAGGATTATCACAAGCTTAGTTACTAACAAGATGTAATGAGATATTCTCGCAGTCACAAGCCCTGCAGACTATCCAGGTTATCCAGGCGAGGGTTACTGTAACGCCCCAGAACCAGAATACTGGAGAGCAGGGGCATACATAGCCAGCTACGTATATTGAAATGGAATCCACCTCGCCATACGGTCACGGCTGTCTAGATACATGAGGGTTTAACTACAAGCCATCAGTCTCTTATGGTCATGAACAAGCCTATTGTCTCAATCTCATGCAAGAAATAAGAGTTACAAGATGTTAGACCATAAAATATACAATAGTAAGGCGTCCTATTCATTACATATTTGGATGATCATAAAGCTAGTCGTACAAGATGTGAAGACAAGCAAGAGTTTTAGTCATACATGATCAACCCTAGGATTCGTCAATCATGTTACAGCCCATAGGCAGATAGTAAGTAAAGTGCAATACGAGCTAACACTTGCTCACCGGCTAAACGCCTCAAAAGAATATTTTTATAATAAAGTGGGAGAACAAAAGGGAAACCTACTCGTTGCCTTGGTTACGCCTGGTGGCATTTGGCTGGAAGTAGGGAGATCCTCTGGAGCTACTCCGGTATCTGGCCATACGAAAACCAGCTGGGTCAGATCCCAGAAAGAGCAAGTGCCACAAAGGAGGCTTCACTTAAGAACTAAAACCAGCAATTAGCATAAAATATAATAACATATTAAAACTGGAGATATAGAAAAATCATGAGGATATACGATGCGATAACCATAGGACTATTCAGATAGCCAGGTTACAACCCTTAAACCAAACAAGGACCGAGATTATAACCCTTCACCTGAACGGAATTTGGTTTTCCATTATTTATCGATAAAATAAAGCACAAGCAATCAGGTCTTGTTACAATCTTGTACAGGATCAGGACAGGACTAGACTGGGTTAGACTCTATCCAATCAATCGCGGCCAAGTAATGAGTACGACTTGATACTTTAACTAACTAGGATTATCACAAGCCTAGTTACTAGCAAGATGCAATAAGATATTCCAATAGCCACAAGTCCTGCAGACCATCCAGGTTATCCAGGTCGAATATCCGTTCATGAAGGGTGCAACACATGGCAGTGTGCTGGAAATGTGCCCTACTCGTTGGCAGGCTACAAGTCCACTTGTGCGCCCAGATAACAGGATTGCCTGTAGCTGGGAAATCTCTTCATGACTACTGGATTATTCTAGTTATTAGCCTTAGTCAATTTCAGTAGGTACCCCTGACCGTGGAACTCAGGGGTCCCTGCCCTAGACATGATACGAGACAATATTGGTTTATTTGTACAAACGTAATCGCCCACGGTGTCCAGGCCATTCATTCTTGTCATGTCATGCTAGCCGTCGCAACAGCATTCAATAGTTCCCATCAGGCTTGCTTGTCATGTCTTGTCATGTCATGTCATGTCATGTCATGTCATATTAATTTACTGGTTATACCGTGCCATGTACAATTATCAGTCCAGTCATGTCAATCAATTCGTGATTATCAAGTTCATGAAAAGTGCAAGGACATAAAGACAATCGGGTACGCAAAAAGGGGGCTCAAGACTCTACGCTAGCGAACCTCTACGCTAGGCCAAGAGGCCCCAAGCATAAAAGTGGCTTTACGCGGGCAAGACCAAGGAAAGACCGCTTCTACGCGAGTGGGAGCCCTACGCGAGAGGGAACTCTACGCGTGCAAGGCTCTACGCATAGCAAGCACCCTATGCAAGCGAAACTTTACGTGCACGAGCACCCAAGTGAAACTCTACGCACGTGTCACGACCCGTTACCCAAATTATTGGGCCGGGCCGAGCCATGTCCAGCCTACGCTTGTTAAAGCGTAGTAAGCTGTTCTAAGAATAGACAATAAAGGATCTAAGCTACTAACAGTTCTAAAATCACATTTAAGGTTCATCACAACACAACATCTATAAGCGAAGGTAACATAAGCACAGACTTAATAATACACTTCCAAGTATCTAACTGGAGACAAAGTCCAGTATCCAAATATAAGTACAGACAAAGTCTAATCTCAAAACACAAAAAAGATAACTAAGCAAGGTTCCCCGCTGGGGCCTCTTCTGGAGCTAAGGCCAGGTCCATGGTAAGTAGGGCATGTAACCTCAGGACTATCATCTGTAATATTTTTAACAGGTCCAATCAGGACAGGAACGAGTACAATCCATCTAGAAAACCCAAGTAAATGACAGAGAACTCTAAAGCAGTTATAGACAGTTTTATCGATGAACATGGTAGTTATATTCAGGTGATGGTATAGAGAAACAGTTAAGATACAAGAAAAGAAAGGTAACTAAACAAGAGAAGAATCATGGCAATGATGACGGTAATAAAAGCTAACTGAACTAGAATAGCATGTATGAGTCCAGACAGTACAATATAAGTCTAATATAATCCCAGTGTGAGTCCAGTCCATATAATCCGATACCAGATGATTTTCGATACAAGATGAGTCCAACAGTGATCAATAAATCTAGGGTGAGTCCAACTATGATCTAACAGTGTGTTTTAAAATACCGAGGTCGACATGTAAACCGCTGTAGGTATCAGGCACATCTCTCACTGATCAGGCAAGAGATGGCTATGCTTCCAGTAGATTCTAGTTGGAGATACCAGATTTGGGGTATGTCTACATGTCTTACTCAATATTTCCCCGCCCAGCAAGTGAATCCAGTACAAGACACAAGAATCGAGATGAGTCCGGCCAAATAATAATTCCAGAAATGATTTCAGAATGATTCCAGTGATTTCAGTAATAGAGATCAGTAAGTAAGGTATGTGTCGCATACATGAATCCAGAAATATCCATACGTATTGATACAGAGAATCACATAGGACTAACTAGAACTGAAATACAGTAATTGACAAATAAATGAGAGAACTATCAGAGAATGTACTCGTCTCGAGCAAAGCAAGAATACCAGTACGAAGGTATAGATGTCCGGTATCCTGTTAATAATGATATACAACTCAGTTCTAAGCTATGATCAACAATATACTAGTGGTGTGATACGACTCCTAACTGGATACTAGCCAAGTGGGGACCTAGCATAAAAGTCTAATGTGAAGTGCCACTATACACAAACTAACTTCCTAGAATTTTTACACTAGTGCGGGGTGAGGTCCAATGCGTCTATAACTCAAAACAACACAAAATATTGAAAGTCGTAACTATTCAATAAATAAATCAAACTGTACATTGAGTTCCAACAATTTTTGAGATAGATAAAAAGATCAATATTATATAAAATAAAGTACCAAAATGATCCTTGTTAATTATAGAAATTTATACTAATTTTTCTGGAATTTATAAACCTTCATAAATATTTATTAAAAATCAGCAAACATAAATATACTGAAAATGAGTTCTGTTTTTCTATTTTTATAAAATACCAAAAGTACTTATTAAATACTGGAAAAATTATAATAAATTAGCTAAATTAACATAGTATCTAAATACAATTTTTCCCAGATTTTTACAGTAATTAAAAAATATATATAAATTCAAAACCAGAAATTAACAATTTTTGGAAAAATAATTAATTACAAATTAAGGATAATACATAAACAAAATCTACAGATGTTGTCGGATGATAAAATAAATATCACCAACGTGTCCAGAACGGTCAAATCAGCTAGGATAGCCTACCCATAAGTCCAATTTGGATACAGGGGCAAAACGGTAATTTCGGGTCAAAATGATGTCCGCCGTTGGACACACTTTGCACCGAAAAATGTGTCAGGATAGAAGTCTACAAAACCTAGAAAATTATAAGTCTACGAATCCAGAATGATGATACGAACCCAACGGTATGCCCAAAATAGGATTCCGATGTGCCGATCTCAAAATGATATGTTGACGCGACACTTGGTATCCGATTTGTACGGAAATGCGTGCCGGAGCAAATGTCTTCAAAACTCAGCAAATTATATGTCAACGAGTCCAGAATGACGATACGAACTCAACGGTATATCCGGAAGTGGATTCCGATGAGCCGATCTCAAAGTGACCCGTTGACCCGAAAAGTGGGACCCGCTTTGCACCGAAATGCGTACCAGGGCCCACGTTCTCCAAATCAAGCAAACTTTATATGAAAACATGCCAGAACGACGCCACGAGTCTACTGCTGGTGTCAGAAATTGAATCCGGAGTCCCGGGTTCAAAAATGGAAATTTTACAAGTACAAATTAAATAATTCAGACAGCCAACTTTGGTGTCGAATTCAACCAACCAAACGTGCTTAAAATGAAACGAAATCTAAAGGAGGCAGGAAGAGGGTTATACTAGCTGTGCACCGGAACTGACGGCGCACAAAACGGAGCTGCGATGACGAAGATACGAACCCGCGAAGTTGGCATCACAAAACTGTCCAAAAACAGTTTAATTTAAAACGTCAACTTGGTGGCCAGTTTTGATCTATCAAACGACATAATTAACGGGCAAAATTTGAGAGAAGTGAAGGTGGATATACCGAGATTGTGATGGAGTGAAGAAATCGCTGATCCAACGGTCGGATTTCCTAAAAACCGTGTACGAACTTGCTGCGATGGGACGCAAATTCTGAGTTTCAAACTCGCGCGCGCCGACGGGATTTCGAAGTAAACGCACGAATCGTGTGTTTAACACGTCGGGGAGGCCGATGGTTGACAGGGAGAGGTCGCCGGGGGGTCGCACATCAGTGGGGGGGTCGCCGGTGGTCGGTGGCAGCGCGGTGGTGCGTGGCCGGCGGCGTGCGCGCGTGGACGGCGGCGTGCGCGCGCTGCCGTGTACTGCCGCTGCTGCTTTGCTCGCGGGGACGGGCTGCGCTGGTCTGGCACACGTGCGGCGGTCACCGGCGGTGGCCGTGCGGCGGCGCGGACGATGGTGGTGGTGGTACTAGTTTGTGGTGGTGGTGTTTGAAGTGGTGGTGGAAGTGATGTTGGTGATGGTAATGGAGTTGGTGATGGAGTTGTGAGGAGGAGGAAGGAGGAGAGGGTGGAGCTCGGGAGGAGGAGAGGGAGGAGGCGTGCGGCCGAGAGTGGGCTGGGGGTGGGGAGTGTTGTGTGTATGAGTTGAGGAGAGGAAGAGAGAGTGTGTTTTGTGTGTGTGCGTGTTGTGTTTAAAGAGAGTGAGAGATAGAGAGTTTGGATAGATATTATGAGAGAGGGGGAAAAGTAGGTCGGTCCTCTCAAAGGGGGGGTGCTGTGTACAGGAGGGGGGGGATGTGTGAGTGTTTGTATAAAGTGTGGGAGAGAGAGTGACTTTATTATATATATATATATATATTTTTTTTTTTTTTTTTTTTTTTTTTTTTTTTTTTTTTTTTTTTTTTGAGTGACTTTATTATATATATATATATATATATATATATATATATATATATATATATATATATATATATATATATATATATATATATATATAAGAGAGAGAGGAAAAAGAGAGATATCTTCCAAATAGGAAAAAATAGGAAAATTATGTGGGGTATTTGGACAGTCATGGGAGAACAACGTGGAGCTTGGGTTCGGGTTCGGTCGAACCGGGTCGGGTCAAAATCGAACCGGGTGCAATAATCGAATTAAAAATAGGGATTTATAATCATGGATAAATAAATAATATACGGGGACTCCAATAAATGGGACACAAGTTTTATGGGGGTAGTAGGCTTCATGTGGGCCACGTCCATACTTTAGTTCGACTGGGTTGGGTCGATATCGGGTCCCGAAATTAAATTGGAAATTAAATCAGGTTTTACGGTAGAAAATAAATCGGCCTAAATTGACCGAAAAATTGTGCGAAAAAAATGAAGCACAAAATAGAGTGTCTGAGTGGGATGCGAAGGTCATGGGTGGAGAGCATCTCGAGTAGATCATTCATGAGAAGTTGGTTCTGAGAAAACGACTGGTCTGGTGCTCCTAAATTAACAGCCACGGTAACGTACAAATGATGATCAAAGATAAAAGTGGGAATATTTAATCAACGATTAATTGGTCTAAGTTGACCCGAAGTTGCGCGATACAAAAAGAGCACAAGGGAACAAGTTCAAGTGGGACACGATATATCAACAGAAAGATAATCTTGCCTACTTCAAAACCCATGAAGAGAGTTTACAGAGATTGGCATCCCTGACGCTCCAGAAGTCAAAGTCACGGAAAGGTACATTAATGATCAAAAATAATTAAATAATAAAACATTTATCAAAAATAATTTATTAAGAAAAATAAAAATAAATCCTGAAATTCAGGGGGCTTACATCCTACCCACCTTACAAAAATTTTGTCCTCGAAATTAAAAATCATCCAATAGGTCAAACTATAACATGTAGCTGCTCTGGCTACGATACTCAAACTGCTACCCTTGTAATCATCTCTTCTGTTTCTCTTTACAAACTTTTTGGTTCAGGTTCAACAATGGTCCTTCTATCATAAACTACGTCATATATCCTTTAGAATCTTCCATACTAACATGAAACCTTTATGTATACCCTAAACTATATATAGGTCATTCTCTGGACATGTCTATAAGCCTAAAATGCTTAATCATCAACCATATTTCCAACCTCAATTGTAAATACTGGATTTCCTTATCGTATCCTAAGTATCCATATTCTATCAATCCACAGTTCCTTAGCATCATTTGTCGTCAATCCTTTCCTACAGTTTCTCCTTGAAATCATACGTTCAATATTTATTCTTGGCGTAGAGCCTTCTTCTTTTACTCAACAAGTCCTCCGAATATAAATCCTCAATTTCAAAACTTCCGATTTATTAATTACCAATGTACATATGTCTCTGCCTCGTTCATTGTCTTTTTAACTGATATCTTTCCGATCTCGTACGCAATGCGATAACTCATTCTAACTTATTCTATATCAATCCACATATCGTTCTACCCTTTAATCACATGTAATTAGCTATAGGTAACCAACCAAAATTCTACGAATGCTAAAACCTCAAACTCTAAGCACAAGATTCTAATCCTCAATCCATAGTCATAACAATATAATATCTCATTTCTCCATCTTTAGATACCCTATCTCGAGTCATACTATCAATACAATCGTTCTTAAGGGTTTTCAAGTCTACTACAGTCAGTCACCCATACTTGTCCTATAAGCTTAATCTAACCAATCCCTAGGAAAAGTACTTATCAAAAACACACAATACATTTATAGTTATACTACAGGATCAGTCAACAAGGTTTGGCTATTTCGGTCGCCTATGAAATAGAAGGTAACAAGGCCTAAGACTGGGTTAAGCAATCCATAACAGTGTCCAAACAAGTTAAAGGTCAAGTAAGACGAAAAAGTTTATTGGAATATCTCCAAGAATGGTACAAAGACAACGAGATTTATAACGAGAAGAATTATCCAAGAGGTTAACGAAGAAGAGTTTAGTCTAGTCATAGGAAAGATGGAACACAAAAAAAATAATTATGTCCAAAAGATAACATGAAAGCAATCCTATTGGAGAGTCCTAGAGAACCTGTAATTCTAGTTGCAGATGTAGATAGAACGGAGTTAATCAAGACGGGGAAGAATAATGATAAGAACTTATTCTTGCTCATTCGGTCATAACAAAGTAAACCAAGTTGAGATATGATCTGATAACCATACACGTCTTCCTGAAATCATGTTGCCAGAATTTTTGCCCCACCAGTAAGCTTAGATGCAATAAACGGTAGAGTCATAACTAAGGTATACACCCTATAATCATGTTATCTAGAATCCTCGCCACGCCAACCGGTATGGCTGCGAGAAAATCTAAATTCTATGAATAGGATAGTATATCCAAAATCAGGCTCTATATTTTTGTCATACCAGCTAATATGGCTGCGATAAATTCTAAACTCCATAACTAAAGCAGACGTTTACCTTATCAGAATATATCACAATTCAATCCACAAAATTTATCACGATGCAAGACCAAAGTTAACAACAAAAATCAGAAATTAAATTCAACAACGAATTTAAAGAAGAGCAAATGGAAATAAGTGGAAACTGATTTCTAGGTAAGATTAGAGTGAGATCCTCAGGGGTTATCCCAAAGGTACAAACTTGGTCTAAATTGACCCACTGAAATACAACAAGAGGCAAATTATAGCTAACGGTCCTATGCTGTGACGAGTTCTCCTATGTTGCAATCCTAGATATCCTCTAGGTGTTCTAAATGTTGTCCTAGTATTATCAAGTTGTCCTAGATCCTAATTGCAGGCATGCTTGGTACAATAACGTAACCAAACAACTTAAGTCTGGACCTGCATGGGCCACCACTAAAAATATGTCACGACCCGTTACCCAAATTGTTGGGCCGGGCCGAGCCATGTTCAGCCTACGCTTGTTAAAGCGTAGTAAGCTGTTCTAAGAATAGACAATAAAGGATCTAAGCTACTAACAGTTCTAAAATCACATTTAAGGTTCATCACAACACAGCATCTATAAGCGAAGGTAACATAAGCACAGACTTAATAATACACTTCCAAGTATCTAACTGGAGACAAAGTCCAGTATCAAAATATAAGTACAGACAAAGTCTAAGTCTCAAAACACAAAAAAGATAACTAAGCAAGGTTCCCCGCTGGGGCCTCTTCTGGAGCTAAGGCCAGGTCCATGGTAAGTAGGGCATGTATCCTCAGGACTATCATCTGTAATATTTTCAACAGGTCCAATCAGGACATGAACGAGTACAACCCATCTAGAAAACCCAAGTAAATGACAGAGAACTCTAAAGCAGTTATAGACAGTTTTATTGATGAATATGGTAGTTATATTCAGGTGATGGTATAGAGAAACAGTTAAGATACAAGAAAAGAAAGGTAACTAAACAAGAGAAGAATCATGGCAATGATGACGGTAATAAAAGCTAACTGAACTAGAATAGCATGTATGAGTCCAGACAGTACAATATAAGTCTAATATAATCCCAGTGTGAGTCCAGTCCATATAATTCGATACCAGATGATTTCCGATACAAGATGAGTCCAACAGTGATCAATGAATCCAGGGTGAGTCCAACTATGATCTAACAGTGTGTTTTAAAATACCGAGGTCGACATGTAAACGGCTGTAGGTATCAGGCACATCTCTCACTGATCAGGCAAGAGATGGCTATGCTTCCAGTAGATTCTAGTTGGAGATTCCAGATTTGGGGTATGTCTACATGTCTTACTCAATATTTCCCCGCCCAGCAAGTGAATCCAGTACAAGACACAAGAATCGAGATGAGTCCGGCCAAATGATGATTCCAGAAATAATTTCAGAATGATTCCAGTGATTCCAGTAACAGAGATCAGTAAGTAAGATATGTGTCGCATACATGAATCCAGAAATATCCATACGTGTTGATACAGAGAATCACATAGGACTAACTAGAACTGAAATACAGTAATTGACAAATAAATGAGAGAACTATCAGAGAATGTACTCGCCTCGAGCAAAGAAAGAATACCAGTACGAAGGTATAGATGTCCGGTATCCTGTCAATAATGATATACAACTCAGTTCTAAGCTATGATCAACAATATACTAGTGGTGTGACACGACTCCTAACTGGATACTAGCCAAGTGGGGACCTAGCATAAAAGTCTAATGTGACGTGCCACTATACACAAACTAACTTCCTAGGATCTTTACACTAGTGCGGGGTGAGGTCCAATACGTCTATAACTCAAAACAACACAAAATATTGAAAGTCGAAACTATTCAATAAATAAATCAAACTGTACATTGAGTTCCAATAATTTTTGAGATAGATAAAAAGATCAATATTATATAAAATAAAGTACCAAAATGATCCTTGTTAATTATAGAAATTTATACTAATTTTTTTGGAATTTATAAACCTTCATAAATATTTATTAAAAATCAGCAAACATAAATATACTGAAAATGAGTTCTGTTTTCCTATTTTTATAAAATACCAAAAGTACTTATTAAATACTGGAAAAATTATAATAAATTAGCTAAATTGATATAGTATCTAAATACAATTTTTTTCAGAGTTTTACAGTAATTAATATATATATATAAATTCAAAACCAGAAATTAACAATTGTTGGAAAAATAATTAATTACAAATTAAGGATAATACATAAACAAAATCTACAGATGTTGTCGGATGATAAAATAAATATCACCAACGTATCCAGAACGGTCAAATCAGCTAGAATAGCCTACCCATAAGTCTAATTTGGACACAGGGGCAAAACGGTAATTTCGGGTCAAAATGATGTCCGCCGTTGGACACACTTTGTACCAAAAAACGTGTAGGGATAGAAGTCTACAAAATCTAGCAAATTATATGTGCACGAATCCATAATGATGATACGAACCCAACGGTATGTCCGAAATAGGATTCCGATGTGCCGATCTCAAAATGATACGTTGACGCGACACTTGGTATCCAGTTTGCACGAAAATGCGTGCCGGAGCAAATGTCTTCAAAACTCAGCAAAATATATGTCAACGAGTCCAAAATGACGATACGAACTCAACGATATATCCGAAAGTGGATTCCGATGAGCCGATCTCAAAGTGACCCGTTGACCCGAAAAGTGGGACCCGCTTTGCACCGAAATGCGTACTAGGGCCCACGTTCTCCAAATCAAGCAAACTTTATATAAAAACATGCCAGAACAATGCCACGAGTCTACTGGTGGTGTCAGAAATTGAATCCGGAGTCCCGGGTTCAAAAATGGAAATTTTACAAGTGCAAATTAAATAATTCAGACAGCCAACTTTGGCGTCGAATTCAACCAACCAAACGTGCTTAAAATGAAACGAAATCTAAAGGAGGCAGGAAGAGGGTTATACCAGCTGTGCACCGGAACTGACGGTGCGCAAAACGGAGCTGCGACGACGAAGATACGAACCCACGAAGTTGGCATCACGAAACTGTCCAAAAATAGTTCAATTTAAAACGTCAACTTGGTGGCCAGTTTTGATCTATCAAACGACATAATTAACGGGTGAAATTTGAGAGGAGTGAAGGTGGATATACCGAGATTGTGACAGAGCAAAGAAATCGCCGATCCAACGGTCGGATTTCCCAAAAAACGTGCACGAACTTGCTGCGACGGGACGCAAATTCTGAGTTCGAAACTCGTGCGCGCCGACGGGATTTCGAAGTAAACGCACGACTCGTGTGTTTAACACGTCGGAGAGGCCGGTGGTTGACAGGGAGAGGTCGCCGGGGGGTCGCACGTCGGTGGGGGGGGTCGTCGGTGGTCGGTGGCCGTGCGGTGGCGCGTGGCCGGCGGCGTGCGCGCGTGGTCGGCGGCGTGCGCGCGCTGCGGTGCGCTGCCGCTGCTGCTCTCGCTCGCAGGGACGGGCTGCGCTGGCCTGGCGCTCGCGCGGCGGTCGCCGGCGGTGGCCGTGCGGCGGCGCGGACGATGGTGGTGGTGGTACTAGTTTGTGGTGGTGGTGTTTGAAGTGGTGGTGTTTGAAGTGATGTTGGTGATGGTATTGGAGTTGGTGATGGAGTTGTGAGGAGGAGGAAGGAGGAGAGGGTGGAGCTCGGGAGGAGGAGAGGGAGGAGGCGTGCGGCCGAGAGTGGGCTGTGGGTGGGGAGTGTTGTGTGTATGAGTTGAGAGAGAGGAAGAGAGAGTGTGTTTTGTGTGTGTGTGTGTGTGTGTGTGTGTGTGTGTGTGTGTTGTGTTTAAAGAGAGTGAGAGAGAGAGTTTGAATAGATATTATGAGAGAGGGAGAAAAGTAGGTCGGTCCTCACAAAGGAGGGGGGTACTGTGTACAGGAGGGGTGGGTGATGTGTGAGTGTTTGTATAAAGTGTGGGAGAGAGAGTGACTTTATTATTATTATTATTATTATATATATATATATATATATATATATATATATATATATATATATATATATATATATATAAGAGAGAGGAAAAGAGAGAGAGATATATTTTCCAAATAGGAAAAAATAGGAAAATTATGTGGGGTATTTGGACAGTCATGGGAGAACAACGTGGAGCTTGGGTTCGGGTTCGGTCGAACCGGGTCGGGTCAAAATCGAACCGGGTACAATAATTGAATTAAAAATAGGAATTTATAATCATGGATAAATAAATAATATACGGAGACTCCAATAAATGGGACACAAGTTTTATGAGGGTAGTAGGCTTCATGTGGGTCACGTCCATACTTTGGGTCGACTGGGTTGGGTCGATGTCGGTTCCCGAAATTAAATTGGAAATTAAATCAGGTTTTACGGTAGAAAATAAATCGGCCTAAATTGACCCGAAAATTGTGCGAAGAAAATAAAGCACAAAATGGAGTGTCTGAGTGGGACACGAAGGTCATGGGTGGAGAGCGTCTTGAGTAGATCATTCATGAGAAGTTGGTTCTGCGAAAACGACTGGTCTGTTGCTCCTAAATTAACAGCCACGGTAACGTGCAAACGATGATCAAAGATAAAAGTGGGAATATTTAATCAACGATTAATTGGTCTAAGTTGACCCGGAGTTGCGCGATACAAAAAGAGCACAAGGGAACGAGTTCAAGTGGGACACGATATATCAACATGAAGATAATCTTGCCTACTTCAAAACCCATGAAGAGAGTTTACAGAGATTGGCATCCCTGACGCTCCAGAAGTCAAAGTCACGGGAAGGTACATTAATGATCAAAAATAATTAAATAATAAAACATTTATCAAAAATAATTTATTCAGAAAAATAAAAATAAACCCTGAAATTCAGGGGGCTTACAGCACGCAAGGCTCTATGCGAGCGAGGGAGAGTCTACGCGAGCACGACTCTACACGAACGAAAGTGGCCCCCGCATAGAGTTCAAGTGAACTGGCGTAGAAAGGATTACGCTGGCACGCAATGCGTGTGCGTAAAGGGGACACTACGCTGGCACGTTAAACATGTACATAAAAAAGGAAAATACTACGCCAGCACGTTAAAATGTGTGCATAAAGGGGGAAATGCTACGCTGGCACGTTAAACGTGGGCATAAAACTAAATACTACGCTAGCACGTAAGAACGTGTGCGTAAAACTTCATCTTCTCGCCAAGACCAAGACAAGCAGGCTAAAAGCTCAAGAGCTCAAGCAAATCCCCATCTCGGTCAAGACTCAATGAAATCCAATCATTCCAAAAACCAAACTTGTGTAACATCTGAAGGCCTTCTACATAGAACTCTTAGTTTTTGAAAACAAGCCAGTTTAGTAGATCAAAACCGAGAAATCCGAAGATGCAACAAACTTAGACCTACATGGAATGAACCAATGAAACTAAAAATGCTAAGTACTAAAGTGTCTTAGAATCTCGTGAGGAAGACAATGGATGTCACGACCCGCACCCTAGAATAAGGGCATGAGAAGTGGGTACGTCCAGCCTACGCCGCAGTGTCGGCGGTAGAACGCTGTCCTAGGTCTCATGCATCTAATAGTATAAGGCTAAACAGTTTATACTCCCCGAATGGGGGTGACATAGCAGATACAGACTCAATCACATCTAAGGTAGAGAATGATAAGGATAGATAAAACATGAAATCCAAAAGAGGTACAACAGAGAGAAATCTAAGTGTCTAAGATACACAAATCCAGAAATACATCTCAAATCTCGAAACTCAGATACAGTAATCCATAAAGTAAATACAACTCCAGACAATTAAAATAACTACCTAAACAACCTCTAATGTGTCTCCTCTAGGCTAGCAGGCAACCTCCAAGCTATCTGTAAAATTTATCAACAGGTCCAGTCAGGACGGGAACGAGCACATATCTCTAAAACAGTTTATAGCAGGTTAGGAGTATAAATCATGCAATAGAGTAAAATACAGGAAGTGCTGAATAGGAAGTACGAGTAAACAAGAGATATTTTGTAACTGAAAGTAATACATGATAGTAGAGACTGTAAGTGGCTACGTGATTTAGAGCACAATGGTTATGTAAACGGCTTGGGGGCACATGAATACAAATAAGGAGGCACATGAATACAGCTACTGGGGATAGTGATCACATAACCAATTCTACTCACGTCGTCCCAATCAATACACAAGGATCCGTTCAAGTTATGTTATAAGCACATGAATACAGCTAAGATACGTGAACTCATGTAATGAGTAGTACATGAGGCACATGATATATAAGCACATGAAAGCACATGAAGCACATGAAGCACATGAGAACATGTAAAAACATAAACTAGTACGAGTACAAGGAGTACCTGATGCACATGATAAAGTACATGAACATGAAATACCCGATGCACCCGTAGAGGGATAACATCTCAAGAAAGGATCCATATAGTACTAATCCGTGAAGATACGTGTCAGTATCAAGTAGAGTAATCTAGAGCAAGAAAATAATCCAGGTAAGTATGAAAAGATCAGAGAATGTACTCGCCGAATATCTGAATGTCCAAGGTAAAGATACTGTCCGAGGAGAGGTGTCTGGCTCCTAATTAGAACAGCACAAGTCACAACATGTCCAAAAAGGTAATATAAAGCACTACAATGCATTCTACATGAATCTAGGTCAAACTAGGCCAAAGTCAACCCTTAGTCAACTCTGGTCAATTGCACTAGTCAAACTAGGTCAAACTAGGTCATGTCCTAACCCAGCAAGTCTTACTAGGCCTAACCAAGACTAAACTAGCAAGCACACATCAATACAAGGCTATACAAGCCAACAAACACCCAACTCTATATAGCATGCAATTATTCAATACTCAAATAGGCAAGAATTCACATTGGATATACACTAGGTAATCTATTACTTAAGCTATATATGTCTACACATATATACACATGCATATATTGGTATTCAACATTAGGTCTATAATCATGGCATTTCAAATGGTTATATAAACTTATATATTACAACACAATATGCTAACATATATATAATATACATACATAGCTAAGTTAACTATATTCATAAATACTTATTTAAGAGGCTATGTGTGTGTATGTGAACATGGCAAAGGGGCAAGTGAGGGTTAAATGGGCATACATAGTGTATACATATCAAAGAGTGTCAAAGTGTAAGTGAACAATGTGTCAAGTGTGGTAGTGTCAACATAGTGTAAGGGGGTACATGAGGTAATATAGGATTTGTGTTAACATAGAACATTACATCTCATTAACTTGTATATTGTATACATTACATCTATTATTACATTACATTCATGCTTGCATTCATTCATCATTCATTTATTCTCTTGCACTACTATATGCACCATACATTACATACTATGGAACCTACATATTCATTACAAGCCATACTTATACATGCTTACATTAGATAGGATACTTACACCTCATACATCATTTATTTAACCATTTACTCATGCTTGCATTCTCTATTTAATTACATAATGTATATACATTAACATGGATTAAAATCAAATAGAATATTATATTACACACAAGGGTGCACAAAATGCACATGCTGAATAGTAACTCCTACTAATAATCAATACTGTACCATCTCAGCATGAATTAAATTCTAGGATTAAAGTATGTTATAGATCTATGTGTTAGCTTTCCGAAACTTCAAACGGATCGTGTTTTCATTTCCGAAAACTCCCGGAATCGCGAAAACACCGAGAACGCATTTGTCTTTCGTACTGCTGACACTCAAATAATTCTCCAGAAAGTTACAGAAAGAATTAGGCCTATTAATATATGTTTTTAGAAAGCTAACTTCAATACGCTTATTTTAAAAAAAACGGAAGATTAAACCGAGCTTTGACCTAGAAGTTATGATATTTCTAAGTTAGGGCTGAAATTAAAAACGTGGATAAAAATCATGACGGATTTGGGTAGTTTGAGACAAAAGAACACAAGTATATAACATAATATATCAAGAACTCACTCTCTACACTAATATATATATATAAGACACTATAGAACACATCTCCAATACAAAAGTATGAGATTAAACATGTAATAATTCATTCATACATAACAACAACACATAGTGTGTCCAAATTTGGGATTTTCCCACATGGACACAACCACAACACAAAGGACACTCCTATGACCTCCAAATGGACACGAAATGGACACAAATAGAGATACAACTATGGGGGTCATTCCTATGGGTTCAAAATAGACCTATATGCATGAGGAAATGAAAAGAAGAAGGGATTTATACCTTCCGGTAGATCGAATCGAAGAAAAGCTTTCCCGGAGCGACACCGACACGTAGAGATTCCAAAAGGACACGAACGAGCTCTGAATCCTCCCAAACTTGGGTAGCTTCCTCCTTGGCTAGAATGGAGAAGGAAAGAAAAAGATTTGGTGGCGAAATGAAAGGATTTGGTGGAGAAATTGCTAGGGATTGCTCTCTAGGAATTTGGGGAAGAACAAGAGAGAGAGTGTGGATGAGAATAATGAAATGAACTTGAGCCTATCCTCTCCCAAAGTGGCTGACCATATGGGACTATTTGCCCTATTATGGTAAGGTCCAAAATGCCCCCACTAACCTATTCTATGAGTATTAGGAAAGGGCTAATTGGTTGGGGCTAAATTAGTCATTCTAAAGTCTCTAATCACACTAACCTTATCCATAATAATTAGTCTAACCTCTAACTAAAATATTTCTATCATGTGGACTAAAATTAATATCATGTTGGCCATGCCTAACTAGTGTGTGGGTCCCACTAGAGTCAAACTACCCCCGGGTCCCCGTTTCAAGTCGAATTGAGTTGAAATTCGAACCCGACTCAAATAACCCCAAAACAATATCATAAATAATAAAATAATATCAAAATAATTCAAAGAGGTCAAATGCAAAAAATATCCTTAGGCCAAAAATGATATTAAGATATCATAATCACATGGTTAGGCTCTAGGTCAAACAGTCTCTAGGGTTTCACTAGCAAAACGTCAAAACCACAAGTCATTGATTTAAATAATTTTAAAATGATTTAAAATCACCAAAAATCATATCATGAATTAAATATCATTATTAAAAAAATTATAAACACGAAATTTCAAAATTATCCTCGTTTGGGAAACTGGGTGCTACAACTCTACCCACCTTAGAAAAATTTCGTCCTCAAAATTTAAGATCGATAGTACTCCTTCTAGAGCCTCTAACCTACCCAATATCTAAGGTAACACTTCCTAACACTAGAATAATAAACGGACATCTAAAAAGTGTCAATCTAGGAATACCTCTAATACTGCTCTGCTGTACGGCGGTAATGGAACTTCAATAAAATATGGACTGGAACCTATATCCAAGGGACTGGACCTATTTTAAAGTGGTCTTAACTAAGGTTGAAAAGGAACTGATCATAGGCTATAGGTATGCTCAAACTATTATCTTCCTATTAACCATCTATTAATACATTCTATTACCATAGGAACGATGCATTACTAAGACATATAGGCCCCTATCTCTCATAACACATTTATACTCACCCAAAGACTAGTACGTCCTATCAAGGATGATACTATAATCTCTCATAAATCTCATAAGTTACATATTTATAGACACACATCCCCACATCAAGGACTAACCTATATATATCTACAACTGATACTAATGGGGTGACGTCCCCATTGTGATTGAGTATCTTCAAAAATATATCCTAATCCTACTGCAGGCTGTAGTGGTACTCTAGTTCGAATACCACTACACAAACTCGACCTGCATGGGCCACCACTAAAAACGTGTCACGACCCGCACCCTAGAATAAGGGCACGAGAAGTGGGTACGTCCAGCCTATGCCGCAGTGTCGGTGGTAGAACGCTGTCCTAGGTCTCATGCATCTAACAGTATAAGGCTAAACAGTTTATACTCCCCGAATGGGGGTAACATAGCAGATACAGACTCAATCACATCTAAGGTAGAGCATGATAAGGATAGATAAAACATAAAATCCAAAAGAGGTACAACAGAGAGAAATCTAAGTGTCTAAGATACACAAATCCAGAAATACATCTCAAATCTCCAAAGTCAGATACAGTAATCCATAAAGTAAATACAACTCCAGATAATTAAAATAACTACCTAAACAACCTCTAATGTGTCTCCTCTAGGCTAGCAGGCAACCTCCAAGCTATCTGTAAAATTTATCAACAGGTCCAGTCAGGACGGGAACGAACACATATCTCTAAAACAGTTCATAGCAGGTTAGGAGTATAAATCATGCAATAGAGTAAAATACAGGAAGTGCTGAATAGGAAGTACGAGTAAACAGGAGATATTTTGTAACTGAAAGTAAATACATGATAGTAGAGACTGTAAGTGGCTACGTGATTTAGAGCACAATGGTTATGTAAACGGCTTGGGGGTACATAAATACAAATAAGGAGGCACATGAATACAGCTACTGGAGATAGTGATCACATAACCAATTCTACTCACCTCGCCCCAATCAATACACAAGGATCCGTTCAAGTTATGTTATAAGCACATGAATACAGCTAAGATACGTGAACTCATGTAATGAGTAGTACATGAGGCACATGATAAGCACATGAAAGCACATGAAGCACATGAAGCACATGAGAACATGTAAAAACATGAACTAGTACGAGTACAAGGAGTACCTGATGCACATGATAAAGTACATGAACATGAAATACCCGATGCACCCGTAGAGAGATAACATCTCAGGAAAGGATCCATATAGTACTAATCCGTGAAGATACGTGTCAGCATCAAGTAGAGTAAACTAGAGCAAGAAAATAATCCAAGTAAGTATGAAAAGATCAGAGAATGTACTCGCCTGATATCTGAATGTCCAAGGTAAAGATACTGTCCGAGGAGAGGTGTCTGGCTCCTAATTAGAACAGCACAAGTCACAACATGTCCAAAAGGGTAATATAAAGTACTATAATGTATTCTACATGAATCTAGGTCAAAGTAGGCCAAAGTCAATCCTTGGTCAACTCTGGTCAACTGTACTAGTCAAACTAGGTCAAACTAGGTCATGTCCTAACCCAGCAAGTCTTACTAGGCCTAACCAAGACTATCCTAGCAAGCACACATCAATACAAGGCTATACAAGCCAACATACACCCAACTCTATATAGCATACAATTATTCAATACACAAATAGACAAGAATTCACATTGGATATACACTAGGTAATCTATTACTTAAGCTATATATGTCTACACATATATACACATACATATATTGGTATTCAACATTAGGTCTATAATCATGGCATTTCAAATGGTTATATAAACTTATATATTACAACACAATATGCTAACATATATATAATATACATACATAGCTAAGTTAACTATATTCATAAATACTTATTTAAGAGGCTATGTGTGTGTATGTGAACATGGCAAAGGGGCAAGTGAGGGTTAAATGGGCATACATAATGTATACATATCAAAGAGTATCAAAGTGTAAGTGAACAATGTGTCAAGTGTGGTAGTGTCAACATAGTGTAAGGGGGTACATGAGGTAATATAGGATTTGTGTTAACATAGAACATTACATCTCATTAACTTGTATATTGCATACATTACATCTATTATTACATTACATTCATGCTTGCATTCATTCATAATTCATTTATTCTCTTGCACTACTATATGCACCATACATTACATACTATGGAACCTACATATTCATTACAAGCCATACTTATACATGCTTACATTAGATAGAATACTTATACCTCATACATCATTTATTTAACCATTTACTTATGTTTGCATTCTCTATTTAATTACATAATGTATATACATTAACATGGGTTAAAATCAAATAGAACATTATATTACACACAAGGGTGCACAAAATGCACATGCTGAATAGTAACTCCTACTAATAATCAATACTGTACCATCTCAGCATGAATTAAATTCTAGGATTAAAGTATGTTATAGATCTATGTGGTAGCTTTCCGAAACTTCAAACGGATCGCATTTTCGTTTCCGGAAACTCCCGGAATCGCAAAAACACCGAGAACGCGTTTGTCTTTCGTACAGCTGACAATCAAATAATTCTCCAGAAAGTTACAGAAAGAATTAGGCCTATTAATACATGTTTTTAGAAAGCTAACTTCAATATGCTTCTTTTAAAAAAAACGGGAGATTAAACCGAACTTTGACCTACAAGTTATGACATTTCTAAGTTAAGACTGAAATTAAAAACGTGGATAAAAATCATGACGGATTTGGGTAGTTTGAGAGAAAAGAACACAAGTATATAACATAATATATCAAGAACTCACTCTCTACACTAATATATATATATATATGAGACACTATAGAACACATCTCCAATACAAAAATATGAGATTAAACATGTAATAATTCATTCATACATAACAACAACACATAGTGTGTCCAAATTTGGGATTTTCTTACATGGACACAACCACAACACAAAGGACACTCCTATGACCCCCAAATGGACACGAAATGGACACAAATGGAGATACAACCATGGGGGTCATTCCTATGGGTTCAAAATAGACCTATATGCATGAGGAAATGAAAAGGAGAAGGGATTTATACCTTCCGGTAGATTGAATCGAAGAAGAGCCTTTCCGGAGCGACACCGATACGTAGAGATTCCAAAAGGACACGAACGAGCTCCGAATCCTCCCAAACTGTCACTACCACATTTCTAGTGTGAGGGTATTTTTGTCATTTTGGGGTATTTTTAAATTTATTGGAATTAATTAGAATTTATGGGAATTTTTGGGAATTTATTGAAATTGTTTGACTATGTTGACTTTTGATTAGTGTTGACTTTGTAGACCTACCTAGAAGCTAACCCTAGTTAGTTGGGCTTAGTTAGGTCAAGTGACCCTAATCTAAACTAGTGTGACTTAAGTTAGTGGTTAGGGATTCATAGAGTTTGAATCAAGAATTCTAGAAATCAATTGATTTGATAAATGGCTTGTGGTTTCACAAGTCATTTTGTGACTTAGCTAGATAGGACTAACAAAACCTAGCTCAACTCTAACCCAAAGCCAAGTGGCCAGCCACCCTAGTAATCCTAGGGTTCCCCCCCATTATAAATACTCTCCTAGTTTTTAGGGCTAGCCTCTCTCCCTTAGAAAAATAGATCCAAGAAGAAAGAGGTGAGTTCTTGTCTTAGTAAATTCACCATAATTTCATTTTAGGTCCTAAAATCCTCAAATCAGTTGCAATAGTTTCTAACACTGGTATTCTTGCTGTTATGGAGGTTTTGGTCCAGTTTGCTATTGATTGAAAGTGATTTGGACATCAAGCAAAGAGCCTTTTTCCTTTGAAAGTTCACATAGAGGTAACTTCTCCAAATTTCCATGAAACTTCATGTAGTCTTCACCAATAGGAAGCCCTAAGAGTCCCCCTAATGCCTGGATAAGCTTCGTGTCCTGTGTCAGTAGTTTTGTGTCCGTTCTGGACACGTATCAGTCATGTGTGTTAGGTGTTCGACCAAATGCCTCGGAGAGTTCAACTTTACTATTTTTAAATTCGGTTTGAATAGGACTGTAGATCCTTATGTGCTCATTAATTTTTATGAAGGCACCATGGTCGTTTTGTATCTGTGTCGGGTGCAAATCGAGCTGGACATGCCTGTGTGCACTGACCCGGGACTGTTCTTGTCCCCTGCTACCTGAGCATGATTGCTCACTGGACACGACACTTTAGCACACGATTTTCATTGGAAACGTTGGGGCAGTGACTGTCATGACACTCTCCAAGTGACACGACCTCTCGTATCGTGTTAAGGGTGCACGAGACACCGCACGGATTTTGCACAGGCTGTGCTCGTGCACTGTTTGAATCTTTGCTCTGTGTGTAGATTCAATCCTATGGATTTAAATTCCTGTTTTAGTTGTTAAATTTGATCCTAATATATAGTATATTATGTATGTGGATTGGTTTACATATTAGTTTAAATTTTATGTAGATTGGGGATTCGAAATGTATTTACCTGTGTTCTCCTGATACTCTAACACTGACAGTTGATTTCACTGTTTTAAATCCCTGTTTTGCTTGAATTGTTCAATCAATTTATCCCCACATGATTGTTAGCTTAGGATAACTCAGTAATTAGATTCGAGAGTGGTTTTTGGGTTGTAAATAGGAATTTAGACATTGGGTTGAAATTCACCTTGGAGTTGGCTGATACTTAAGGTTCTGGATTGTTTCCAGTTTTCGAAATTATATGCCTGATAATTTAATCCCTTGTATTTGATGTTTAATACTTATTTTTGAGCATGATATGATTCCTGTCCTACTTCTAACTGAGTATTGGTTATGGGTTTGTCAAAAACCTGAGAATTGGCCTAAGGTGAATGTTCAACTGAAATCAGTTTTGAAGAAAACTGGGTTTAGTTTGGTAAAACTGAGTTGGGAGGCAATGTATTGATTTCCTTCCCTTTCCTTCTCAATCTAATTTCTGAATTGATTTGATACATGGATTGATTTCTTCCCTTTCCTTTCTCAGTCTAATTTCTGAATTTTTATGATACATGGATTGGTTCCCTTCCTTCCTTTTGTAAACTGAGATTTGGCCATGTTGGCCCTTACATTATTCTAGCACTGTCAACACTGGATATATGCACACAGTATTCTATAATTCCTGCACTATGAACACCTGCACACATACATGATTTTCCTTCCTCCTATTTCCTGCACAGTTATGCACCTTGTTCTTCTTTCACTGTTCTTCCTGCCAACACACATGTGCACACACACATTCTCTTCACTGGTTGAATTGCTGAAATGTACACAACCACACACACACTTGTATTCCTAGCTTTCCTTTTCCTGCCTCTTGTACAGCCTATATATATGTATTTGTATAAATGTAAGCTAGTATAGGCTTTGAGGCATATATGTTTCCATATGTATGAGTGTATATATATATATATATATATACATTTCTATGCTAGTCTAATGCTTAGCCTAAGGTCATTTAGGTTATGTATTTTGTGTAGTGTGATGTATATATTGTGGTATGTTTAGACTTCTATATATATATAATTGTATAGAGAGTGATAGGTTTAAATACAGGAATTTACTTGTTTGGACTAATATAGACTAGTGTAGTCTAGTATAGCCTTGTTAGAGCCTAGCATGACTTGTTAGGCCTAGTTAGTAGAGTTTAACCTAGATTAGACTTGGTTGACCTAGTTTGACTTCTAGGGTTGACCAGAGTTGACCAAGAGTTGACTTTGGCCTAGATTGACCTAGAATCATGTAGAATGCATAGTAGGACTCCATTTTACTATTCTGGACCTGTTGTGACTTGTGCTGTTCTGTTTAGGAGCCAGACACCACTCTTTGGACAGTACATTTCATACTGGACACTCAGTTACAGGCGAGGACATTCTCTGATCATTTCATATCCTTCTTAGAATTAATTCATGCAGTAGATTACTTTACTTGTACTATCACGTTGGTCACACGGATTGGTACTATATGGATCTCTACATGCGATGTTATCCCCCTCGGGAGCATCGGGTATATTGTGCTTGTGCGTTTCACTTACATCGTGTACTCCTGTGCTTTCATTACATGTGCACTCCTGTGAATCTTGTACTCTCATGTTCACGGAGCCCCATGTATACTATCATGTGCACCCTATATGGGCCCTATGTGATATCCTGTGTAATAACATAACCTGTTTAGATCCTTGTGTATTGATTGGGGATACGGGGGAGTGCTAGTAGTCGTGTGAACAATTCCTTTGTAGTGTAGATTCCTGTGCACCTCGACATCCTGTGCAAATCTGTCCTGTTCACATGTGCTATCTCGTACTCTGACTCACTAGTCACTGCTAGTTCTCTATGTATAGTAGATATTTACATTACAGTTCTTTTTCTGTTTACATACCGCATTTCCTTAGTACCTGTATCTTACTTTACTGCATGTTTTTACCTTCTAACCTGCTATGATCTGTTGAGATGTACTGTACTCGCTCCTGTTCTGACTGGACCTGTTGAAAATATTACAGAGGACGAGGAGGAGGACTGCCTGGACACCTACTACGGGGCAGCCTTAGATGACACCTGTGAGCTGGACCCTCAGGAGGATCCAGCAGTAGCTGAGGACTTTCCTCCGACTGCCTAGACTAGATTAGCTAGCTTGTTTTTCATTTGTAGTATTGAGACATGTTCTAGTTAGACTCTTATTTGGAGATCAGTTGTATATATTCTTTTATCTTAGCCTACTGTTTTATCTATTTCATTTCCTTGAGTTCTATTCATATCGTGCTATATCTTCCTTAGTTGTGATTGAGTTTCTATTGCTATGTCACCCCCCATTCGGGGAGTATAAACTGTTTAGATATTTACATTGCTAGATGTTGTGACCTAGGACAGCGTTCTACCGCCGACACTGCGGCGTAGGCTGGACGTATTCACGTCTCGTGTCCTTACTCTCGGGTGCGGGTCGTGACACAAACTTGGGTAGCTTCCTCCTTGGCTAGAATGGAGAAGGAAAGAAGAAGATTTGGTGGCGAAATGGAAGGATTTGGTGAAGAAATTGCTAGGGATTGCTCTCTAGGAATTTGGAGAAGAACAAGAGAGAGAGTGTGGATGAGAATAATGAAATGAACTTGAGCCTATCCTCTCCCAAAGTGGCTGGCCATATGGGGCTATTTGCCCTATTATGGTAAGGTCCAAAATGCCCCCACTAACCTATTCTATGAGTATTAGGAAAGGGCTACTTGGTTGGGGCTAAATTAGTCATTCTAAAGTCTCTAATCACACTAACCTTATCCATAATAATTAGTCTAACCTCTAACTAAAATATTTCTATCATGTGGACTAAAATTAATATCATGTTGGCCATGCCTAACTAGTGTGTGGGTCCCACTAGAGTCAAACTACCCCCGGGTCGCCGTTTCAAGTCGGATTGAGTTGAAATTCGAACCCGACTCAAATAACCCCAAAACAATATCACAAATAATAAAATAATATCAAAATAATTCAAAGAGGTCAAATGCAAAAAATATCCTTAGGCCAAAAATGACATTAAGATATCATAATCACATGGTTAGGCTCTAGGTCAAACAGTCTCTAGGGTTTCACTAGCAAAACGTCAAAACCACAAGTCATTGATTTAAATAATTTTAAAATGATTTAAAATCACCAAAAATCATATCATAAATTAAATATCATTATTAAAAAAATTATAAACACGAAATTTCAAAATTATCCTCGTTTGGGAAACTGGGTGCTACAATGGAACAATAAAAACTTGAGTTCTTCCATGAAGCAAGTTGCACTTGCCTACGGTGGTGCTCGGTGGAGAAGAAATGAGGAAGAGGAAATGAAGTAGTAAATGAGTAATGAATGAGGAGAGAGAATGGTTGTTGGGTTAATAAATTAGGGATGGTGGTAGGTAGGGGTTTGCATATCAACCCAAATCGAGCCCAACCAAGCCGAACCCAACCGAACCCAATGTAGGCCAAGGCCAGGATAAACCACATGAACCAGGAAATGCTAACTAACCCATGCCAATGCAAAACCCAAGACTAGCCAGTCAAGACAAGTTGAACCAGGATGAACCCAAACTAAACCAAGACAAGCTTAAACCAGGATCTAGCTAAGCAAGACAAGTCTAATTACGGGTCAGGATTCCGTACACGTATACCAAAATACGTAATACAAATCACGGGCGTTACAGTTACAAGAGTTATCATGATTACTGGCGTACTTTAGTGCTTATGATTCAAGATGTGCAACATATGACAGTGTGCTGGAAATGTGCCATACTCGTCGGCAGGCTACAAGTCCACAGGTGTGGCCTAGATAACGGGATCGCCTGTAACTAGAAAATCTCTTTTATGAACTACTTGATCAATCTAGTCATTAACCGAGTTAGATTCATTATGAATCCCTGACCGTGGTAACCAGAAATCTATGTCCTAAACATGATACAAGACGAGTCATGTAGCTTGTACAGGCACAATCAACCACGGGATCAAGGCAAGAGTTACACTAGCAAGACAGGAATAGCCGTCGCAACAGCAATCAAGATTATTCATGTCATGTCAGGTTTACTTTTCTTGTCAAGAGTACTTGTCTGGAGTGTGCCTCGATGGGCCAATATCAAGAGTTATCAAGACGGATTCATATTATCATGTTCAAGTCAAGTTCAATTTCAAGTCAAGCTCAAATCAAGTCAAGCTCGTGTCATAGCCAAGTCATGTCGTGCTCAAGTTCAAGTCAAGTTCAATACTAGTCAAGTCGTACCATGCTAAGATCGTGTACAGCCCAGGGTACTTGCAGGCAGTTACGAAACATATAAACAAATGGTGCCAGGAGGGGCCAGGGTGGCGCCAGGCCAGGATACGCCTGGGCCAAGAGGCGTTAGGGGCCAGCATGCGCTTGGGCCGAGAGGTGCCAGGGCCAGCATGCGCCAGCATGTGCCAGCATGCGCTAGTGCCAGCATGCGCCAGTGCCAGCATGCGCCAGCACCAGCATGCGCCAGTGCTAGCATTCGCTAGTGCCAGTATGCGCCTGGGCCAAGAGGCACCATGGCCAGCATGTGCCAGCATTCGCAGCATGCGCTAGTGCCAGCATGTGCCAGTGCCAGCATGCACCAGCGTGCGCCTGGGCCAAGAGGTGCCAGGGCCAGCATGCGTTGCTCTTCTTCTCCTACCAGCCTCTAAATGTTCATAGGAACCCATGAACTCCAAATGGCATAAATCCCTCAAATTAAGTCAGAATCTAACTTTTCAAAGGTCAAAATTGGATAGAACGAGATTTCCTACAACATGAAGCAACTAGTTTTTGAAAATACCAAGTTTTAATTGATCAAAACCAAAAAACGAAAAAAATTAAAACTTAGATCTACAAAAATCCATCCATCAAAACCAAAAATGCCAAATTCTAAAGAGGCTTAGAATCAAGTAAAAAAAAGAATGGAACAAAGAAACTTGAGATCCATTATGAAGCAAGTTGCACTTGCCTAAGGTTTCTTGGGTGTAGGTGGAGAGGAGTAATGAAGAAGAAGAAGAAATAAATGAAAGTAATAAAGAGAGAGAGAGAGAGAGAGAGAGAGAGAGAGAGAGAGAGAGAGAGAGAGGAGAGTTGACTTATATATCAAACCACCTCATCACAAACCAAAATGAACCAAACCAAGCCAAGCTGAGCCAAGTTATGTTGAACCAAACCAAATAAACCAAGGAAAGTTTAAACCAAGATCAAGCTAAGCAAGACAAGTCTAACTACGGTCCACCTGATAATTGCTAAAAATCCGTACATGTATACAGAAAATATGTATAACGGAAAACGTGAGTGACAACTCTACCCACCTTAGAAGAATTCCATCCTCAAAATTTAATTAAGAGGCTGGAGGTGTCGGGACAAGTTATACTAATACTGGCAATCTACGACTAGCAGTCAATCAAGCATTCATTCATGCAAGTAAGAAATTAAAGCATAAGGCATAAGAAAGATATTATACCTTATGAGTTAAACAGGTGCGGATATCGTGACCGGATATCATCCTCACGTTCCCAAGTTGACTCACCCAAAGAGTGATGACCCCAAGCAATATGGACTAAACTAATAGTCTTGTTCTTGAGTACCTTCTCTCTTCGGTCCAATATGCATACGGGCCTTTCCTCATACGAAATATTGGTACCAACAACCAATTCCGAATAATCAAGGATATGGCTCGGATTCGGAATGTACTGTCGTAATTGGGATACATGGAATACGTCATGTACCTTACGTAATGACGATGAAAGAGTGAGACGATAGGACACATAACCTACTCCCTCAATAATATTAAGTAGCTCTATATATCCTGGACTAAGCTTTTCCCGCACGCCGAATCGAATGATGCCATAGGTAGGCAAGATCCTAAGAAATACGTGGTCGCCGATAGCAAACTCAAGGGGACGTCGATAAGAATCGGCCCAATGGCGCTGAGGATCTTGTGCAACTCGAAGATGATCTCTGACTTGTCTGACCGACTCGATAGTCTGTATAACCATTTCTGGACCAAGCATCTGCCTCTCACCTACATCATCCCAGGCTAAAGGTGATCTACACTTCTTGCCATACAGAGCCTCAAACGGTGCCATCTAGATATTGGCCTAAAAAATGTTATTATAGGAGAACTCCACCAAGTGCAGGTGATCTTTCCACGAACCACCGAAATCTAGTGTACATGATCATAATATATCTTCAAGAGTTTGAATCGTACGCTCCAACTGACCATCTGTCTACGGATGATAAGCTAAACTAAACTTGAGACGAGTTCCCAAACTCTCTTGAAGACTCTGCCAAAAGTGCGACATAAACCTTGAATCTCTTTCGGACACGATACTGACTGACACTCCATGCAATCTGACTGTCTGCCTAAGATACATCTCTGATAACTCATCCGTTGACTGACCAATTCTGAAAGAGAGAAAATAAGCTACCTTGGTGAGACGGTCAACTATAACCAATATAACATCTCTCCCAACTGGGAATTTAGGTAACCCAGTTACAAAATCCATGGTAATATGCTCCTATTTCTATTCTGGGATCGTTAAAGGTTAAAGAAGTCCAGCTGGTCTCTGATGTTCAGCTTTAACTTGTTGGCAAACTAAATAACGAGAGACAAACCAAGCTATCTTCCTCTTCATGCCATTCCACCAGAAATGCTGACGGATATCACAATACATCTTCGTACCACCGGAATGAATTGAATAATGTGAGCTGTGAGCCTCTGCCATGATTTCTTGCCTGATGTCACCACTGGGTACACAAAGATACCTTCCATGTCGGAGCGTGCCGTCTTCGTGAATGCATAACTCTGCTCTTATTCCTGCTTCACATTCTGCCCTAAGCCGCTGAAGCTTAGAATCCATTGATCGAGCTACCTTAATCCTCTCAATTATACTGGACTGAACTTGCATACTGGCCATCAATGCCACATTAGTAGGAAGAACAATATCTATTCCCATGTTCTGAAGATTTGCTAATAACTCTGGCTGTGCTGTTAGAAAATAAGCTTCGGCTCTTTTACTCAACGCATCTGCAAGACGTTAGCCTTTCTAGGATGATACTGCAGGTTGATGTCGTAATCCAATAGTAACTCTAGCCATCTTCTCTAACGTATATTAAGATCCTTCTGGGTAAACACATACTTAAGACTCTTATGGTCGGTGAAAATCTCTACCCGATCTCCATACAAGCAATGCCTCCAAAGCTTAAGTGAGAAAACTACCGCTGTTAACTTCAAGTCATTGGTTGGATAATGTTTCTCATGATCATGAAGCTGATGTGATGCATAAGCTACTATATTGCCATATAGCATTAAAATGCATCCTAATCCTCTGCCTGAAGTATCACAATAAACTGAAAATCCTCCAGTTCCATCTGAAAGCATGAGATGGGTGCATCATCAACTCTTGCTTCAACTTATCGAATGAACTCTAACACTCTGCTGTCCAAGAAAATTGCACATCCTTGCGGGTCAACTGCGTCAATGGTGCTGAAATTCGAGCAAAATCTGACACAAATCGTCGGTAATAGCCAGCCAATCCTAGGAAACTGCAAACTTCTGCGATGGTACTGGGTACTGGCCATGTCTCTATATGTCACGACCCGCACTCAGTGTAGGGGCACGAGAAGTGGGTACGTCCAGCCTACGTCGCAGTATCGATGGTAGAACACTGTCCTAGTTCACATACATCTAACAATTATAAGGTACCTGTATAATCTATACACTCTGAATGGAGGACAATATAGAAATGTACAACTCAATCACAGCTAAGGTAGAAAATACGATAAGATAGTTAGATATGAAAGTCGCCAAAAGAAATACAATAGAAGAAAAAGTATAAGAGTCTAAGATAGCATCTTCACAACATCCAAAATAACAAGATCCCAAATAAGTACATAATGTATCCAAATAAGACAAGACAATAAAGTAAGATAACTAGTTTAGCTAACTAGCCTAGACTACTGGGGTAATATTCTCTGCAAGGGATGGGTCCTCCTGGAGTCCAGCTTGTAGATGTCATCTAGGCTTGCTCCATAGTATGTAGGACAGAACTCCTCAATGTCATTTGTAATATTTTAACAGGTCCAGTCAGGACAGGAACGAGCACAATACATCTCACGCAGTTCATAATATGACAGGAAATGTAAATATGCTATAGAGTAAGATACATGAAACGCTGGAGAATATATATAAAGTAAAAGAGATGACTGTAAAGAAATATCTACTATAAGTAAAGAACTAACAGTGACTAGTGATGTAGAGTATAAGATAGACATGTAAATGGCTTGAATTTGCACATGATTATTCTAAGAGTTTGCACATGATTACACTACTTTAGAATTGTTCACATGACCATTTATACTCCCCCGTATCCCAATCAATACACAAGGATCCAAACAAGTTATGTTATTGTACATGATTTCACATGGAAGCCCATAAATAGGTATACATAAAGCATACATGAGGGGCTCTGTGAACATACGAGTACATGAATCACAAGAGTGCACATGAATGATAAAAGCATCGGAGTACATGATGAAAGTGAAACGCACATGACATGATGTAACCCGATGCTCCCGAGGGGGATAACATCTCATGAAGGGATCCATATAGTACCAATCTGTGTTAACAACGTGACAGCATTAAGTAAAGTAATCTAGAGCATAAATATAAATCCTATCAAGTATGAAACGGTCAGAAAATGTACTCACCTGGTATCCTGAGTATCCGATGAGTATATATGTCTAGACAGAGTAGATGAGTCCTATTTAGAGCAACACAGGTCACAACATGTCCAGAATGGTAATATTAAACTTTACAATGCATTCTATATGAATTCTAGGTTATTCTAGACTAAAGTCAACTCTAGTCAACTTTACTAGTCAAACTAGGTCAACTAGGCCAATCCTAGTCCAATCAAGTCTCACTAAGCCTAACCAAGCCTAGGCTAGCACTCAAACACAATCAAAAGCCCAAACAAGTTATCACACACAAATACAAACTATGTTTATTCATCCTTATATAATATATACATAGGTATTCAGATAGGCTAGTGCCTAATACACAAGCAAGGCACAAACTTGGTGCACATATATGTAAGTGGGGGGTGAGTGTGTGTGTCAATATTGTAGTGGATAGTGATATGGTGTGTGTGTGTGGACTGTCATATGGTGTGTGTGTTTAGTTGTATAGTGTGTGTATGTGTGTACCACTGTTAGTGATATGAGGGTGTGTGTGTACAGTTCACATATATGTGTGTGCGTCTAGCTACACAGCGTGACAGGGTGTGTGTGTGTGTATTCAGTGAGTGACATGTGTGTGTGTGTGGCAACTGTGTGTGAGATAAGGGTGTGTGTGTGTGTATAGATCACATAGTGTGTGTGTGTCAGTTTCAGAGTGATATAGAGTGTGTATGAGGCATACATGTGTAGTGTGTTCTCAGGTTACAACCTAGGTTGACAGTGAGCAATTTCCAGGTTTATGTGTGTACTCAAACAGCCCTATACAACACAGTTATCATTTAGGAATCCATCTCAGTGTACACCCATTCAATAAATCAGTTTAATAGATTTAAGAAATCAGGAAATATTTCTAAAGCAACCTAAAGTCAATATATGTAACATCCAACCAAATCCCAAATCAATTTCGACACAAGGCAGTTTTCAAATATCAGTAAACTCAGTTCTATTCGAAATCAAACCCATTCTTCAAAATAAAACCCAAATTGCCATCATAAACATGAATCATTATATACCAGTTATGATAACCTAACTGAACTAAACATTGAATCACAAATTCAAATCAAAAAACTCAGTTATCAGTATTTATCCGATTCTCAGTTCAGTCCAAACAAGAACCCAAATTTAAAATGAAATTCAAATAATCATTAACCAGTGTGTGCATAGGTGCTAGGCACATGTATTCGTGTATCAGAAAGGGTTTCGTGTCTACCCAAGTAGACACGAAGTGTCGAGAACAATTTAGGCATGTACAGACACAATTGTACAGCACAGCGGTATGCGGCAGGGACACGAGTTCGTGCATACGACACAAGACACGTGACACCTCGTGCTCGTGTCCACGTATTCGTCATAGCTAGGGCTAGAGGGTTGAGACCTTGATTTGGGTTCACAATGTGTCTGTGTGTGACACGACACACGTATTAGTCGAAGGAAATCGACTGAACCGTGTCAGTGTAGAACGCGTGTGTACGTGAGAACGTGTCCGATACGACACGTAGCCATGCGTGGCTTGTGGGGTGACCTATCAGTCCCTGCCCCGACCTACCAGCCAAGTGTCAGGCCACTACGAGGCGTGTCGTGTCCAGATTCAGTGTCGTGTAGCAGGGCATCCGAGAGGGGGCTTGTGCTGCGTGTCCAGTCCAGTTTTGGACACAATAACGACACAAAAATGAACTCAGTCGTGTATAAAATCAAAGGGCACATGAAGCTCTACAAATCAGTTCAAAAAGAATTCAAAAACAGTAATAAAAATCTCTCTTGGGCATTTCATCAAACACCTAAAAGCCTACACTGATACGTGTCCGGTACGGACACCAAATCAACACAAATTTCTGCCAAACTTTTTCTACAGCTAGGGAACACCTAGATGGATGCATCTATGGAATTAAATCATGATTTTAGGGTGGTTTGTAGGGATTACCTATAGAGAGCCAATCTCCAAGAAAAAGCCCCAAATAATGAAGTCTCTTTCCTCAAGCTATGCCCTAATGAGCTCCCCTCCTTGCAAGCTAGCCTCCTTCTTCTTCTACCCTAGGTTTGGATTCAAATGCAAGAGATTGGGATCAATTTGGTGGAGGAATGTTGAAAAGAAAGAAGAAATTAGGGTTTCCTAAAGGAAAATTTCTAAAAGGGACAAGCGGTTATGAAGAGACATTATATAGTCTGAAATTATGTTTAATATGGGCTGTGGTGGCCGACCATGTAAGGGATTAGGGTTAGGGTTTCATGTAAATGGGCTTTGTGCCAAGTTCATAAGCTAGTTAGCTCAAGCCCTTAGCTATAAGTCCAATTACAAAACTTTCCCAATCCTCTCATGAACCCTAGCCACACTCAAGTCAACTAAGACCAACTTAAGTCACATTAGGGTCCCACACCATGCTAACTAAGTCACTAAAGTCAAAGTCAAACTCTAGGCTAGTCTCTAAAGTCATAACTAGCAAAAGTCAAAATCATAATACCAATACAACAAATAATAAAATAATTCACAAAAACTAAAATGACCAAATTATCCTCAAGACTAAAATGTAGTAGTGACAAATCTACCCTCCTTAAAAGAATTTTTTCCTCGAAATTGAAAGGCAAAACTGAACTAATGAGAAGGATAGACAATCATACCTCAAGGTCCAAAAAGATATGGGTATCGCTCGCGTATCTCATCCTCCCGCTCCCAGGTAGACTCTCCTGGAGAATGATGCCTTCATGCGACGCAAACCAAGGGTATCACCTGGTTTCTCAGAACCTTTTTTTCGTCGATCCAGAATCTCCACATGCTGCTCTGGATAGCTAAGAGTAGGTTCCACCTCAATCTCTGAGTGATCGAGTACATGGCTAGGATCTGCCACATACCATCTCAGCTGCGACACGTGGAATGTGTTATGGACTCCCACTAGTGCAGGTTGCAAGTCTAGCCGGTAAGCCACGTCACCGACACTCCCGCTGATCACGAAAGGTCCGATGAAGCACGGGCTAAGCTTCCTACCTTCACCAAAATGTATCATACTACATATCGGAGATATCCTCAAGAAAACCAGATCTCCAACCTAAACACAAACAAGGTCTCAATTACTAATATATTCAAACATGATCAAACAAAATCACAAACAAAACAACTCCTAATTCTAATCATATACCTAAACTGTACCTCAAACTCCAAAGGTCTGCGGTAGCTATCGGCCCAGTGCCGATGTCTGTCCTATGCCACGTGAATCTGGTCTCTGATGAGCTTCACCTTCTCGGCTGCATCTACAACCATCTCAGGTCCCAATAAAGCTCGCTCTCCATCATCATCCCAAGATAAGGGTGTACGACATCTATGCCCGTACAGTGCCTCGAATGGTGAAATCTCAATGCTGGCCTGAAAATTTTTATTGTATGCAAACTCCACTAAGTACAGGTGATCCTCCCAGGATCCTCCAAAATCTAAGACATAAGTCCGCAGCATATCCACGAGTGTCTGAATAGTCCTCTCTGACTGTCCATCCGTTTGAGGGTGGTATGCAGTACTAAACTTGAGTAGAGTGCCCAAACAAGTCTGCAGACTCCGCCAGAAATGGAAAGTAAAGCGACTATCCCGATCCGAGATAATACTCACCGGAACTCCATGTATCCTGACAATCTGCCGAATATACATCTCGGCTAGCCTTTCAGTAGACGTACCCACTTTAAATGGCAAAAAGTAGGCTGATTTGGTCAACCTATCTACGATGACTCAAATCGTATCTTTCCCTCCTGGTATACGTGGTAATCCAGAAAAAAAGTCCATCATGATGTGCTTCCACTTCCACTCTGGAATGGACAATGGCTACAACAAACCTTATGGCCTCTGCCACTCTGTCTTGACCTGCTCACAGACCAAACATCTGGCTATGAAGTGAGCTACCTCCCGCTTTATCCCATACCACCAGACGTGCTCCCTCATATCCCTATACATCTTGTTGGCACTTGGATGTATAGAGTACTGAGATCGGTGGGCCTCCTGCATGACCTGCTCCTGGAGCTCTCTATAGGGCATACACAGTCTGGAACCGTGCCTCAATGCGCCATCCTCTGCAAGGGTAAACTCATCATCCACCCGTCCTGCTCGAACCTGCTCTCGAATACACAGCAGAGCAACATCTTCAAACTGTGTCGACTTGATCCTCTCCATCAAGTCCGACTGAATCTGAAGGCCCCACATCTGCATCTGAACTCCTGGCACAACCACCTCGATCCCCAGGCTCTCCAAATTTGCTAGCAAGTGACGATCCATAGTCAAACACATGGCTGTCGGATACCTACTCAAGGTATCGGCAACCATGTTAGCCTTTTCTGGGTGATACTGTAGTGAAATGTCGAAGTCCTTCATCAACTCCAGCCACCTCCGTTGCCTCATGTTGAGCTCCTTCTGTGTAAACACATACTTCAAGCTCTTATGATCTGTAAAGATCTCTACCCGCTCTCCGTATAAGTAGTGTTTTCACAACTTCAAAGCAAATATAACTGCTGCCAACTCCAAGTCGTGGGTAGGGTAATTCTTCATATGGGGACGTAACGGCTTGGAAGCATGGACAATCACCTTTCTATGCCGTTGCAAGACACTGTGGACACACACAAAAAAGAAAAAGAAAACGTTGTCTTTTCTTTATTGGCATAAGGCACCACAAATCGAGTACGCCTGAGAGATCCTGCGCTGAGGATCCCCGAGTACAAAAAAGAATTATGAGGAATGGGATGATGGAGATCGAGCGACAGTTGCTCCTTTACTCCGTTGACACTCCGATTACAAAAGTGTAAGAAAACCTAAGAAAATTGCTAACTCTCGGCTCACTGGCAAGAAGTACAGCAATTTGGGTCTTGAAAATGCTCTCCGTTCTGTATTTTGAAGAGGGGTGAGGCCCTCCTTTTATAGTCGTTCTTGAGCTCGAATGATGTTATGCGCCCACATGAGGAAACACGCTGGTTTTTATGTGGGCACATAGTCCTGCTTTGGGCGTATAGAATGTAGGCGTATACAGGCTGCGAGATCGTGGGTTGGTCGTGGTGTTGACGTGGCCGTATACTTCGGTGCACGACTGCTTGTGGAGACTGATGTGGCCGTGCACTTTGGTACACGTTTTGATCATGACTTTGACTAAGTCAGGCTTGGGCGCATAGCCATGTCTCAGGCTATGCGCCCTCCTTTTGGAGGAGCTAGTCTTGGGCGTATGAAACTTTACTGGCTGGGTGTATAAAACTTCACTGACTGGGCGCATAGAACTTTACTGGCTGGGCACATAGAGTTCCACTGACTGGGAGCATAGAGCTTCACTGACTGGGTGCATGGAGCTTCACTAGCTTGGGCGCATGGGACTTCATTTGTTGAAAAGTTTTTATGCTTCTACAAGACCCTCTTCAAAATTTTCGATCCTTGAACAAGTTCGAAATACTTTGAAAGAAGCATGGATTGCCTTCTCGTGATGCAATGGGTGCATAGCACGGCTCTCTCCTTGGGCGCATAGTATTTGGCCATCTCATCAGTTAGATACGACCGTTGAGATCTTCCTCGAAATTCGAATTGTCAGATTCATCGGAATGGAATTTGAAGCGGTCCGTCCTTCATACGTCGTCCACGTCAGCAAGTGACAGTCGCATAGTATACAGAAAGCTGATTCTTTACGTGGGTGCAGGCCATTGTGGGCGCATACAACGCAATGGGCGCATAAAGCAAGTGGACGCATAGGAAGTGGCCCGTGCCTATAAATAGGCCCTGAAGGAGAGAGAAAGCTCATTATTCCTTTCTCTTCAAATTTTTCAGAAAACTCTTCATCTTCTTTCTTTGAGAACCATGTCTCCCAAGGTCGCCAAGAGATCCGCGAAGGACAAGGGGGCTGCGCCGAGTGGCTCTCCTCCCGCGGCAGCTTTCTCGGCTGTCCAGGACCCAATTCTGGGTGAGGGCATGCTTCAAAAAACAAAGTCTCGAGCGTTAATTTATGACGCTCGGACTTTTCTTCTGCCTGGGTCCTTGCGCCTAAGACAACATACTTCATTGAGCATCATTATGCGCCCACAGAAGTCATACACCAACACTGTGGTGTATTATACGCCCACGTATTGCCATGTTATGCGCCCTCAAGCTGTGGCTTGTTATGGGCCCACGTACTATTCGTATGTTATGCGCCCACATGTTTATTTTGGGCGCATATACCTCTGGGCGCATAAAAGCCTTTCAGAACTTAGTTTTTCCTGCAGTTTTCTGAGTCTGACTTTCTTTCTATCCTTGCTTCTTGTAGCATCCATACCGAAGGCTGAGACCATTGTGAAGGAGAAGATGCTGTCTTCTTTCATCAAACAAGAGTCACCGTTCGTTAAGGAGAAGGTGATACCAAAAATTGAGGTAAAAGAAGAGTTGGCGCTCATCGGAGAGGAAATTACTCCCAAGATTGAAGCTGCTGTAAAGGAGGAGCCCAAGTCTGAGGATAGTAGTACCAGGAGTTCTGACCCACCTGCCCCGACCGAGGACCTTAATCAAATAGATCCTTTATATGCGAAATGGTTGAGGGAATGGTATATGCCTCGACACAGCTAGGATCCGCGGGTTCCCATAAATGTCCGTATTTTGTCTTGGTATTTTTGTCTGTATTTAGCTTTATGTTTCACTTCTTTTGGACATCAAATATAATCCTCTACTTCTTGCCCAAATGAAGAGATGGAGAACTTTTTGTTTTGCTCATGAGATGTAGTCCTGTAAATATAACTGATTTTGAATAAACATGATATATTTGCTCCATTCTTTGTTTGTGGTATCTGTGGTGCTTGTATTAGAGAGCTTTAATATAGCATTCGTGTGAAGGGTATCTTGCTGAGGGATCCCCCTCTCCCTTTTTTTGGTTTGGACCTATTGCCCCTTTGTGCATCTGGGAATGCGAGCAAATAGATTTGAATCAAAACCCAACAGAGTTAATATGTTCGTGATAGGTTTTACGATCTTGACACCGTGACTTTTATCCCGGGTTGGGTACAGGCGTCAAGTCGGAAGACTATCGGTATCAGAGGTAATATGGATGTGACACATGATAATCAGGAGTCGTTTTTGGGGAAATTGATTCTCTTTGTCAAGTTTAGCTTCTTGTCAGGTATCCCTTCCTGAAGTGAAAGAAACTTTCCAAGCCTCTTCTCCAATGACCTCCACTGAAGATGAGGAGATGGCCCAGGAAGTCATCAAAGCTTTCTACTCTGTACTGAAAGTGAAGCTTTCTGGAATCCTGAATCAGAATGCTGCCTTCGGCCCTGTGAGGGCTGTGGCCGAATGCCAAGTGGCGGCCTTCGAGAGCATGGCTGGCTACGGGGAGCGGGCCAACACTCTGAGGAAGGTCCTGAATGACTTGGAGGGTCAGGTGGCCATGTTCCGGGATGCCAAACAGCAGAGCCCGACTTCGCTGTTCTGCACAGAGGACGAGGCTTTGATGATGGCTCTTGCGGCGGAGAAGCCTACCTTCCAGGCAAGGAAGGATGCCCTTGTTCGAGAGATCGGCGAGCTGGCTGACCAGTATGGCCAGTTCAATGTTGCAAGTAAGACCCGTGCTGCCTCGAAGAGCAGGCTGGCTGCACAGATCACTGAGAAGTATAATCACATTGTGCAGATCAAGAACGAGATCGCCTAACTAGAAGCTGACTTGCGGGCAGTGACATCTGAACATGAGGATTATTTGTCCCAGGCTGCCATGACTACCACCACTTCTGCCTGTTTAGAAGAACAGCTAGAGAAGTTAGAGGGGGAGCATCAGAGTCTGATCCTCTTCGAAGATGAAGTCGCTCGTCAAGAAGAGGCACGACGCCGAGCTACTGTAAAGTCTGAAGCCAAAATTACGGCTCTAAGAGATAGCATCAATCGTCTGTGTATCCCGTAGATTTTTGTAACTCCCTTTTCTAGCCGTCACGGCTCTTGTACCTTTTTTCGTCTTTTGATAGACATTCAGGTGCAAAATAAAGAATTTTTTCAGAAGTGAATGTAATTTTGTGAAATATCGATGCTAGAGGTAATGTGGACGTAGCAAGGATATTTCTGGTAGATATTTTGCTGGGGAATTTGTGATGTGGACCTATTATCTATTTTATATTCAAGTTATTCGAATATTGATAATAAGTTGAAATGAAGCTGCTAGTAGAGGTAATATGGACGTAATAGCAGAGGATGTTCTATATCTGACCAGAGGTAATATGGACATGGAAAGATATATAACATTAGGGGGGAGTGGATAATTCAGAGGTAATAGGGACATGATTATCCTTGATGAATGCTTTGCACAGAGGTTATGTGGACGTGGCAAAACATTTAACCATTTCGCTGGGGAAATAATTATCAGAAAATGATTCAGAGGTAATAGGGACGAGACTTGTTTTCGTCAAACCGAGTTTGGACGGAGTCAAAAACGAAAATGATTCCACTAGGGAAATATTTAGAGGACCTATTATCCAGGGCGTATTTAAGACTCTTGAAATACGGAAAATAGTTAGATAAAGTTAGACAGTTTTTTAATCATATAAACATCGCGCTGTACATTTACATGACTGAACACATATGAACATTATGTTAAAGACGTTACACATAGTATTTCTTTAGGAACTTACCGTTGATAGGCATCATGAGCAAGTCACCATCAAGTTTGGTTAGCCGGTACGCACCGTTAGAATATATTGATTCTATGATGAAAGGACCTTCCCATTTAGGCTAGAATTTTTCTTTTGTTTTGTGCGTCATGACCATGGTCTTCTCACTGCTAAGACCAGATCGCAGACTTGGAGATCCTTTTCTTCACTTTTTTATTGAAGGATCAGGAAAGGCGTGCTTGGTATAGCTCAATGCGTTGCTGAACTAACAAGCAGTTTTCGTCTAGCGCTTCGAGCTCCTGGAGTCGCAGACGGTAGCTTTCTTCGGTAGCTAGCTCGCTGGCTAGGGCTACTCGAAGAGAAAGAATCTGGATTTCTAGGAAAAGAACTGTTTCGCTCCCATAAACCAGAGAATGGCGTACTGTCTGTTGGAGTCCGGACCAATGTACGATAGGCCCATAGACGTTTACCGAGCTTCTCGTTCCAATCGTGCTTGTTTGAAGACACGAACTTCTTGCGAAGTTTTATGATGGTTTTGTTGAAAGCTTCTGCGTTAGCCGCTGTATTGTAGGCAGTAGAGGCTACGTTCTGGATTCAATTTTTATCACAGAACCGATCGAATGCATGGCTTGCAAACTGTGGACCATTATTATGGACGATCCTGCGAGGTAGGCCGAAGCGGTAGATGACGTGATGTTTGATAAAACTGATCACGTTTGTCGTCTTCACTTTGGTAAGCGGTATAGCTTTCGCCCAATTGGAGAAGTAATCGGTTATAGCTAGGATGAACCGATGTCCAATGGAGGATGGCGGGCTGATTGGTCCTATGACGTCCATGCCCCAGGCTTCAAATGGCTAAGATGCTGCTGTCGGGTGTAGAAACTCCGAAGGTTGATGAATGAAATCGGCGTGGAACGGGCAAGCTCTACACTTCTTGGCATATTAAACATCTGCTATCATTATGGGCCAGTAATAACCCATTCGTTTGAGGCAATCTTATAATTTGGGGCTTGGTTGATGTGTACCACAAACTTCATCGTGAGCCTCCCGGAGTGCATGTTTGGCTTCTGTGTCTGATAAGCATCGTAACAGTAGCCCGTCGTAAGAGCGTCGGTACAGCATCTTGGTAGCTGTGTCATAGTAAAATCTGAGGGATCGCCTTTGGATGGATAGTGCTTCCTTCGGGTCCTCGGGGAGGATTCTACAGACGGTATAGTCTATGAAGGAAAATCTCCAATCTTTAGCATCGACGCTTGTTTCTGTTGTATAACTGTGATGAATATACAAGACGTCTTTCATACAGAATAATTCTCGACCAGACACTGTGATCGACTGCTGAGTATTGGTTAGAACGGTCAAGAAAGCAGCGAGACCGGCTAGGGCATCTGCTTCTATATTCTGTAGTCGAGGCACGTGTTCGATAAAGAATCTAGCGAAAGTAGATGCAAGTTCGATTGTTGCTCTGTGGTAGGGGATGAGATATTCGTGACAAACTTCATAATCCCCTCGGACCTGACTAACTATTAGCTTGGAATCGCCGTAAGCTTCTAGGTAGTCAACTCCCAGTTGCTTCGCCAGTTGTAAGCCGATTAATAGGGCATTATATTCGGCCACGTTGTTCGTGGATGGTTCCACGAGAGAATATGCACGGTGTATAACCAGATGATCAGGTGATAAGAGCACGACACCTACTCCAGCCACGATATTTCCTTTAGGTCTTGTTCTTGATGCGCCATTAAAGAAAATTTGCCAAATGGGGATTTCTTCAGTTGCAGTGTTAGACTCCACCACTTTATCGGGGATTTCGTCGTAGAGTTTGGACGATTCCGGCACCGGGTGAGCTGCTAGGAAATCAGCTAATGATTGGCCTTTTACTGCCTTCTGAGGAACGAAGATCATATCGTATGGAGTCAACAGCATTACCCATGTAGCTAAACGGGAATTGAGAGAACCCAGTTTAGTCATGAGTATTCTGAGAGGGTTGACTTTAGATATAATGTGCATAGTCTGCCCAGACATATAGTGGCGTGTCTTCTGGATGGCAAACACCAGTACAAGGCATTCCTTCTCCACCGATGTGTATCTGTGCTCGGCACCCACCATTGTACGGCTGAGATAGTAGATTGTCTGTTCATGGCTGCCTTTGTTCTTTTGAGCCAATAGGACACCAAAAGAATGGTCCATAGCACGGACATATAGTAAGAAAGGCTTCCCCATTATTGGAGCTATCAATACTGGAGGGCTTATAAGGTACGCCTTGATGTCATCGAATGCACGGTGATATTGTTCAGTCCAGACGAAAGATACGCCTTTCTTTATGAGCTGAGTGAACAGTTGACACCTTCCAGAGAGGTTCGAAATGAATCGTCTGATGTAGGCTAGCCTTTCTTATAGTCCGCGTAACTCTTTGAGGTTTCTTGGAGGATGCATGTCGAGGATAGCCTTCACTTTCTCCGGGTCCAGATGTATACCCTTCGAAGTGATGACGAAACCAAGGAACTTGCTGCTGGAGACTCCCAGAAAAGACTTGGTTGGATTCATCTTGAGTTGGTGTGCATGCATTAGTTCGAACACCGTTCTCATATCTTGGAGGTGGTTGCCCTTGAGACGACTTTTGACTGCGATATCATATACGTAGTACTCCATAGTTTTACGCAAATGATCACAAAAAATTGTGTTCATGGCTTGCTGGTATGTTGCCCCTGCATTCTTCAATCCGAAGTGCATCACCGTATAGCAGTATACTCCCAACGGTGTTCGAAAAGATGTGTACTTCTCGTCGTCGAGGAACATCTTGATCTGGTTGTAGCCTGAGAACCCATCCACAAAGGACATCCACTCGAAGATGCAAGTATTGTCAATCATTACGTCGATAATCGGTAAAGGAAACTCATCCTTCGGGCATGCAGAGTTCAAATCACGGTAGTCAATACAGACTCAAACTTTATCGTTCTTTTTCATGACTGGAACGATGTTGACAACCCAGTCTGGATGTTGTTGCTCGTGAATGAATCCACTTGCAATGAGCTTCTTGACTTCATTCTCGATGGCTTCCATGACGTCTGGTCGGAATCATCGTTGTTGCTCCTTCACTGGCTTAGCTTTAGACGAAATGTTCAGGCAGTGCATGGCGACTTTAGGGTCCAAGCCTGGCATGTTTTTATAGCTCCATGCGAAGACGTCGATGTATTCTCTTATAAGCTGTGTAAGAGATTGGCGTTCATCGCCAGATAGACTTTTGCTGATGAAGATTGGTTTGAAAGATGCTTCATCTCCTAGATTGACTTGGATGACTTCATCTCCGGTAGGTGGTTCCCGTTGTTCGAAGCGCAGCTCCCACCTAGTATCCATCTTTTGGGCCTATTATTCAAGCTCAATTGATTGGGCATCGTCTGTAATTTGGTCGACGAAAACCATGTTGACGGACTGAGTTGCTTTGAACATGTCGCCAATGCTGGAGTCTAAATCCCAGAGGGAAAAATCAGAGGAATGAGAACAACGATCTGCTTCATCATCTGATCTTTCGGGAGTTATTGGAGGATTGACATAGCCCAAACCAATATTGCTTCGTTGATAGTAGTTCTCGGGTTTGCCTAGAGGAGCAAAGTATCGTATTGGCAACCGTCGTCCTCGACCATAATTTAGCCCTTTGTCGCTTTTGATGTCATATCCCATATTCTGGATAATGTTCTTGGCCTGCCAACTATACCGAAAAAGTTGCATTTTTCCAGAGTCATAGTCAGCTTCTGTGTTGTGCTTGGGAGAAGTAGAGTCTGGAACGAACTTTCTCTCGCCAATTATACGACCGAAGATGATTAGTTCTTCATCCTTCTTTCAGGGTAAACTTTTTCCTGCAGGTGAGGCGTAGTGACCGGCATATAGAGGTGTGGTCCTATGCCGTTCTCTAGGGCGTATATCGTATCCATGTAGTAGTTTACAGATTGATAGACATTGGAGTAATTCAAAGATAAACCTTTACTAAGAAAATACGCAAGTTCTTCTTCAGGGATAACATCGTCCACTGAAGGTACATTATTATGAGTATTAATATACCCATTGAGAGGATCATCATCTGGAAGAGGAGCCACAGTCTTGGCCGAGTTCACCACGTAGGATAATTCTTCAGGATTGGGAGGACGGACATTAGTTGGTTCCTTCCGAGATGTCTTGCTGAGAGTGATGGTCAATTGTTTGACCTTGTCAGGGTTACTCTTTTTCACCCAAATTGTGAGAGGCTTCGGAGTACTTTTTGGAGTAGTACGTCCTTTGACTCGGATAATCAGGGGACCATCATTGGAGGATGGACTTGCTTCATCTTCATTGTCAGCTTCGTTGCCATCGTCCTTGGGGGGCTGAGATCGGTAAAGTACCGAATCTCCATAGTAAGCTTCGATGCCGTTAAAAGGATCGACATCGGCAAACTCCGTCTTCACAACACCGTCGCTGTTGACGTATTTAAAGCACTGGTGAAGTGTGGAAGGAACGATCATATTCTCGTGTATCTATGGACGTCCCAACAAGACGTTGTAGGATACATTGGCATCAATCACATAGCAGGAAACCTCCGTTCGGAGATCACCGATTTGGCATTTGAGACGGATCTTGCCCAGTGGATGGCTTCGACTAGCATTGAAAGCCATGATAGTTGTGTTGGTTGCGAATAGTTTGTGCAGAGGGATTCCCAGAATTTGAAGCAAACTTTTAGGAATGATATTGAGGGAGGATCCTGGATCGATGTGCATGTGGTCCACCTTGATCGCCCCGATATACCCTGTATAGTACATGGGTCTATCATGACAATTATTTTTGAGTAGCATGTCCTGCTGTGAGAAGGTGATGTTGGGCACCACTTCCATAGTACTGTGGCAGTGGGGACAGGAGACAGGATCTTCAGCGGGGGCTTTGACTTCAGCAAGGTAAGAGTCGGCATGTAGTAATGCCTCACTTAAAGCCTTCCGTGTTTCTTTGAAGAGTCGTAATAGATCGAACAGAGACAACCTGGCAGGTGTATTGCCTAGCTGAGCCAGTATGTCAAAGTTGTAGGGCCGATCCATGCCTTCGGGAGCTGGTGCCTTCAGAGACTTGTTAAACCGCGTCTCCTTCTGCTTGGCTTTGTCCGTAGTTGGAGGTTTAGACGGGCCGACTTTTGAGCTTATGGGGGCAGCAGGAGCTTGAGGAGGTGCTGCTTCTTCTTGTGCGGGATCGTACGTCCGAAGATAAGTCTTCCCCGAACGCGTCTTGCCAGATAGAACCTCGTAGATGGGAGAGGATACCATATGTCATGACTTGTACTTCTTACCCCTTTTTACTTTGGGAGGTACTACCCCCTACGTCACTTCTTACATGAGGTCCGGATGGACCCATATGATCTCACCACGTTCAGTCGTGAGCGGGACCAATGTTGAGTTGCGAGTTGGCGGTAGGTTGATGACTTCCATTATTGCCTTAAGAATCGGGACCACGCCGTCTGGGACTTCTGTGGAAGGAAAGTCACCAAACTGAAGAGAGATCATGTTAGAAGATACGACCTTGTCTTCAGCTTCGAGGTTGATCACTTGGTTGTCGATAAGCTGTTGTATCTTCTTCTTTAGGACGATGCAGTCCTTGGTGGAGTGATGCACGTACTGATGATAGAGACAGTACTTGGGATCAATGAGTTGGCTCGCCTCTGCAGGACGTCGTAGTGGAGGCAATATTAGCTTATTACCCTTCGTCAATGTGTGAAAGATGGTAATGACATCGTCTTCGTCAAAGAAGAAGGTCTCCTTAGGCTTGTCGGAGGTACCCTGAGAATTGGAAGCTCCTTTGGATGTGTCGACCTTCAGGAATTCTTTCCCTTTACCCCTACGAACAGGGATATTTTGAGGATGCTTGCCCTTATCTTCGAATTTGGGTGTTTTCAACTCCAGTAGTTCCAAGTTAGGAATGTCATTTTCAGCAGCATCAGCGACCCCAATAAAAGCGGGCCATGTATCATACTATGTATATCCTGAAAAAAACTTTACTGTAGGAAGGAAGTTATGTCGACAAGTATCCATGAGTTCTGAGTCTGGTATGCCGAAGGGCATCTTCAGTACTAGCCGCCTGAAGCGTTCGATGAAGGCGATGACATACTCAGTCCTCCTTTTCTTAGTCTCGATGAGGGTGGACATACTAACATGCATGCCGCTCTCATAAAACCTGTTGAGGAATAATCTCTCCAAGTTTTTGAATGAATTGATACATCCGTCAGGCAGACTGCAAAACCATTCGAAAGCTATCCCCTACAAGGTGCTAATAAACAGCTTCGACAAGAACCGATCGTCTCTGGACAAGTGCAGAGTCTGCGTGTTGAAGTACGTCATGTGCTGACGAGGAAAAGTCAACCCGTCAAATGAATTCAGCGTCAGCAGCTTGTAGTTAGGAGGGCAAGTAGCGTTCTCCCACTCAGGAGGATACGGTTGAGATATCTCCATCTTCTGAAGCTCGTCTTTGTGTGAGATGGTGTCGAGACGAGCGACCAGGAAATCAATTACATCCTGTTGATTGAGCAGGTGTTGGGAAATGACTGCTGAATGGTTGTCAGGCGTTGTTGTCGAAGGACCACCCCCAACAATTACAAGATTTGGAGAGGCACAACGGAATGATACTCCTTTTGCAGTGAAGGAGGGTTGTTGCTGTGAGCCGGACTGGCGTGGACTGAGATGTTTTGTTGAGGTAGAGCAACAGCCCCAGCAGCTTGAACTGCCATAATACTGGTAAGCATATCGGTGATATTGGCAAATGCTGTTTCAAGACCCTCTAGCCGTTTGCTGGTCTGATCACTGGCTTCTTCAGGTCTTTTTCCGTCTTCCATGTATGTAGATAACATACAAGGAAGAACAGAGGAAACAGTACAACTGGTGCTGATACTGTCCGTCTTCGAGTGGACCAGTCCTTCATCTTCAGGTAGAGGAGGCAGATAGTCGCTATCAGATTCAGAGGGATCGTCGAAGGCTACCCCCAGTATGGAGGTCATCCGCTTCAGACTCTGAGGGAATACTACCCCCAGCTTGGGATTCTCCGTCGTCCGTACGAAACCTTGCCTTTGACCGAGTACCCATATAAACTCCTGCAGATGTGACAGCCTGCTGGCCATCTATTAGTAGACTTTTTCTACTTCATCTCGCGGAACTGAGAGAGAAAGTTGGGTTCGCAGTCCACCGTCTTTGATTGGGGCTTCCATATGGGGTCCCCATGAAGCCATGTTGGAAGAAACACAGTGACTTCTCATCGTCAAAGAAGTGCAGCCGTCGAAACACGAATTTTCTCTGAGGCACTCTTGTTGCTTTGGAGCAACAATAGTTGATAATAATACTGGTACACGGATGTGCACTATGAATTGTTATGTCCTCCCTCGCTTTACGCTTATAATTTATCATGTCGCGCTGTAACATCCAGTTTTCCAAATGAGGGTAATTTTAAAATTTTGTAATTTTAGTCTTTTAATAATGATATTTAAATCATGATATGATTTTTGGTAAATTTTAAATCATTTTAAAACTAATTTAAATCATGACTTATGATTTTGGTGTTTTGATAGTGTAACCTTGGAGACTGGTTGACCTAGAGCCTAGCCATGTGATTAGGGTGTTTCATTTATCATTTCCAGTTCGAGAGTATTTTTGTCATTTTGAATCTAATTGAATTTAATATATATTATTAGGAATTTAATATATTATTAAGAATGGTGTGATTTTAATATTATTTAATTGATTGCCATGTATTGTGATTAGCCTAACTTAGTTTGGACCTAACCTAGATTAGTCATAGCTAGTCTTAGCTAACCATGGTTAGTGTTAGTTAGTATTAATTAGAATTATTGGAATTTAAGTAATTTTTGGTACAATTTAATTTAGTGCAATTCTTGACTTTGACTCATGGTGACTTAGGGGACTGTCCTAGAAGCTAACCTAGGTCATGACTATTTGGTTAGGTTATGGAACCCTAGCTTGACCTAAGTTAGTGATATCAAACCCATTAGAACTTATTTGGAGAGATTAGGAATTGATTAGGCTTGTTAATGGCTTGTGGTTTCACAAGTCATGATTTATGACTTAAGCCTTAGAGACCCAAAGCCCAACACCAAGTGAACCCTAGCCCAACATAGCCATGGCCGGCCATATAGGGATTCCCCCACCTATTTAATCCCTCCTAGAAGTTAGGGCTAGCCTCCATTAGTAATTTCTCAAGTTTTAGAAAAAGGTAAGTCTCCATCTTCATTAATTCCTAGAAATTCTATTTCAATTCCTTTTCCACCCAAACCAATTGCAATAGGTCCTAAATTTACTCTACTTGCTGTTGGTATTGAGAAATTTCAGGGGAGAAACAATTTGGGAGAGTTTTGGAAGCTTGAGGATCCACTCATTTTGGGACTTTTTGAGCCTTTACAAACCTATAGGTAAATTCAAATCTACACCATAGAATATTGTTTTTATTGTATATTCAGGAATCCCTAGGCCTACCGTAGCTGTAGGTATAGCTAACCCTAGGATTCGTGTCCGATACGTGTCCGTATCGGACACGTATCAGTCCATGTATATAGGTGTTTGACAAAATGCCCCAAAGGGCATTTCGATTGAATTTCTGAAATATTTCTGAATAGGAATTTAGTTTGTGACCTCGCTTATGAGTTTCCATTGCTCTGAGATTGTATTGGTGTCGTGTCGTGTCGCCACGGACACGGGAACACGTGGTTGCACACGCGCGCGCAGCACTGTGGCTGCCCTGCTGCTCTGGGTCATTTGTGCAGTGGTCGCGCCAGTAGGGCATGTGATACTTGACACACACCTTGGGGAAACCACTAACACCACGTGTGTCAAGTTACACGACCTCTCGTGTCGTGTCGGACACGATATCGCACGTGTATGGGAAATACACTGTGCATCTCAGTGCACTGTTTTGTGTTCTTGTTTTCATTCAGTTTTTAAATGTTTAATTCATGTTTAAATTTGCTAATTAAGATCCTAACATGTCTAATAATCTATGATTAATTGAGTTACATGTTAGTATAGGTTGTTGCTTGTGAATGGGTATTTGAATGTGAAGTTGGCATACACTGATACCATGTCTGATACGTGTTCTTTTTTCAGATTTCCTAAATAATAAATTCCTCTTTTAAGTGATGTTTTCCACTGATTAAATGTCCCCACATGATTGCTAGTATATATAAAAGAAGTATTTCAATTCAAATTTGGCTTTTGGTTTGTAAATGAGAATTTAGACCTTGTGTTGGTTTTCGAAGGATATAGTTGATACATTGGTTTGAGTTGAGTTCAGTTCTATATATGAACTGTAATTGAACTCATTCCCTATTTCCTGTGATGTTCCAGGAGCTGTGTGTTTGATTGGGATGTTTTGGTTTTGAGTTGGGCTTTGAATTTGTGATTGAGAACTGCTATTTCATTTCCCTAATTCCTGAGATTCATTCTTAATACACTGAATTGGTTCCTCCCTATTTAACCTGAGATTTTATGAACTGAAATGAACTGATTTATTCATTGGGTAACTGAATTGAATGGTTATTTCATTCTAAATTTACTGAATAGCTATAACCTGAGAATGAAGATCTTAATATCCTGAACTGATTGATTTCCTATTCACTGTCAAGCTATTTCATTCTTTCTTTTTCTTCTGAAATGAATGTTGATTCATAGTTAGCTGTCAATGCATTCATTCCTAATTCCTGATGTGGTTCAGTCCCTATCTACCTCACTGTTTCCAGGTTTGAACACATGTCACTGTTTTCTATTGACACTTGAACACAAATGTGTATCATTCACTGATTTTCACCCAGTCACACAAATGCATTTCACTGATTTCCACTTGACACATGTATCACTCACTGAATACTTGTTTTTCCCAATATTGGTTACTGATTTTCTATTCCTATTACCTAGGACTGATTTCCTATAGACACTGTTCACTGTTTCCTGCATTCAGGATTCTACACACTGTTTACTGATTAGTTCCCTGTGAAATGGCAACTGAGTTTAACCCCTATAAAAACTGTCTTGTTTTCTTCCTATTTGACACTGCACACAGGATCACCTAGTACATAGGTTATTGCCATGCCACTGATTTCCAGTTTTCACTATAGTTAGCTCACTGTCATGTCTTTCCTTTTTCACTCACACACTTGAACACAGGACCCTCATGTCTCACACACAAGTGTATCACACACACACATGTTATATCACACACTCATGTATCTCACTACACACACTCTTGCACTCTTATGACACATACACACACACTTGGACACATGCATGAGTCCTTTCTGCTCTCTATACACATATATATATATATGTATTTGAGATGTATACATATATGTATCCTATATCTATGTGTGCCTACTATTACATATATTAGATATAAATGTATGTGTAGTATACACATAGGTAACCTATATGCTAATGTGTATTCTATATTATATTAAATAGCTATATCAATATGTGTTATATTTAGATATATATTGACATGTGTTATGTGAGTATGGTTTGGTTCATAGGCATGGTATAGCCTATGGCCTATGGATGGCTTGAATGCAGTATAGAGTCTAGATTAGACTTGTGTAGCCTTGTTAGACCTAGAATAGACTAGTATAGACTTGTTGACTTAGGTTTGACCTAGTTGACCTAGTGTGACTTCTAGGGTTGGCCAGAGTTGACCAAGAGTTGACTTTGGCCTAGATTGACCTAGATTCTTGTAGAATGTATTGTAGTGCATCTTATTACCATTCTGGACTTGTTGTGACTTGTACTATTCTAAATAGGTGCCAGATACCACTCCTCGGACAGTACTTTCATCTTGGACATTCAGATAGCAGGTGAGTACATTCTCTGATCTTTTTATACCCATCTGGACTATATTCTTGCTCTAGATTACTTTACTTGATGCTGACACGTATCTTCACGGATTAGTACTATATGGATCCTTTTTTGAGATGTTATCCCTCTACGGGTGCATCCGGTATTTTATGTTCATGTACTTTATCATGTGCATCAGGTACTCCTTGTACTCGTACTAAGTTTATGTATTCACATGTTCTCATGTGCCTTCATGTACTATCATATGCCTCATGTACTACTCATTACATGAGTTCACATATCTTTAGCTGTATTCATGTGCCAATAACGTAACTTGAATGGATCCTTGTGTATTGATTGGGACGGGGTGAGTAGAATTAGTTATGTGATCATTATCCCCAGTAGGTATTCATGTGCCTCTTAGTTGTATTCATGTGCCCCTAAGCCGTTTACAAAACCATATTGTACTCTAAATCACTTAGCCACTTACAGTTTTTATCTATCATGCATTTACTTTCAGTTACAAAATATCTCCTGTTTTTTCCGTACTTCCTTTTCAGCATTTTCTGTATTTTACTCTATTACATGCTTTATACTCCTAACCTGTTATGAACTGTTTTGAGAGATATGTGCTCGTTTCCGTCCTGATTGGACTTGTTGAAAATTTTACAAAGGACGAGGAGGAGGCCTGCATAGATACTTTCTATGGGACAGCCTTAGAGACACTTGCGATCCAGACTTCCAGTCGGATCCCTTAGCTGTAGAGACTGTTGCTCCATAGATATCTTTATCTTATTTCTTGTATTAGAGATTTGAGTTGTTATTTGGATCTGTATTATTTCTGGTTGTCAGTGGAGTTTATCATAGACACTTAGCTTTCTCTCTATTTGTATTCCTGTGGATTTGGATCTTGCATCTTTTATATCATTCTATCTTATCGTATTCTACCTTAGATGTGATTGAGATATATTCTGTTATGTCACCCCCATTCGGGGAGTATAACTGTTTATTACCTTAAACTGTTAGATGTTGTGACCTAGGACAGCGTTCTACCGCCGACACTACGGCGTAGGCTGGCGTTGTTACGTACTCGTACCCTCACAGTGGGTGTGGGTTGTGACACATTTTTAGTGGTGGCCCATGCAGGTCGAGTTTGTGTAGTGGTATTCGAACTAGAGCATCACTACAGCCTGCAGTAGCATTAGGATATATTTTTGAAGGTACTCAATCACAATTAGGACTCCTTGAGAGATTTCTGGGATAACCCTTGAGAATCTTATTTAAACTTTAAATTGAATTTGATTTTGATGAATCGTTGTTGATTTTGATTTTTCTATCGAGATGAATTTTATGGCCGGAGTTACGATATTTTCTGATAACATATGTTGACGGGAATAACAGGGATGGTAAAACGTCTACTTAGTTATGGAACTTGTAGTTTATTGCAGCCATATTAGCTGGCGTGGCGGAAACATAGGGACCTGACTTCGGATGTACGTATCTTGGTTATGAGATTTGGAATTTCTCGCAGCTATACCAGTCGGCATAGCGAGATTTCCAAATGACATGATTGTAGAGGTGTATACCCTAGTTATGGAATCTATCGTTTATCGCAGCCTTGCTTACTGGCATGGCGAGGACTCTGAGTAATGTGATTTTGGACAGACGCATATGATTATCAGATTGTATCTTGAGAGGGTTTTTAAATATATCATCTCTATCGTACCATTCTGTTGTTATAAATTGTACCCCATCATCAAATAACTTAGGAGTAAGAGTAACTTTAGCTGTTATTATAAACCTTGTATAACTTCTTTCTATAAAATTCTTCCTAATACAATGAATCGATGATTTTTGCTAGACCTTAACTTGGATTTGATATTATAACTCTGGTTTCAAAATGGTTCCTTCTTTTAAACAGATAAGCAGAACAGATTTTATCATTATTTTCTCCTTGCCATTATTTTTTGTATTACCTTAATATATATATATAGTGGACACTGATGCTCGCCTGACACGTATGCATGCTACACTTGATTACCAACCTTTCTAAATGCATATTAATATGTTGATGTTAATTTCTCAAAATCCCAATAATTCTAATATAGGACAGTATCAGTAACTAGTTCTCCGTTTCCCAGATTAATTTCGTAAATTAAATTTAAATTTCATGTTATTAGTTGTTGTTTATATTACTGCACATATATGTTACATACAGGGTTTCAAGTCTTAAAGAAAATTGGTTGAGTTTTGTGTTGAATTTGTCAAATCTGAGACTGTGTACATATTAAACCTTTAACCCTGGATTCTAAGTGTTTAGTTCAATTTGCAGTTTTCAATTGTAATGTTTTGAGCCGTATACATTGTTGTGTGTAGGTATATAATGTTAGGTTTCATACTCTTACATGTTAGGTTGTGGTTGTGGTAAACATTGAGTTGGTTTTGATGTTCGAATTTCTCCAAAATTTTGAAAACTGAATACATGTTAACATTTTTACATTGCTTTCAAATGTGTAGTTCAATTTCAGATCTAATATGTAATGTTGAACTAAACTGAAAGATCGGACCCTTTATTTCAAGTTTTAACCCATGTACACTTGACACTCTACACTAATGTTCACAACTGCCTTGAAAACCAAACCCTTCATCTCTATGTTATGATCATATATATATATATATATATATATATATATATATATATATATATAGTTCTGTATACATGTTATAATGTATGTAGATGCATAATTAAATCTCTACCTCTCTATATATATATCGTGATTGGATTTCAATGCTATTGACTTTCGTTCCTTAAACTTTTGATTTTGATTTTTTTAAATAGTACCCATTTATATTTGATTTTATTTTTTATAATTACCAGTTTTCAGATAGAATGATAGACTGCCTTACAGCCTTGATGATTGATTTACTCTTTTTTTTCAGTATGGCACCCATGACCCGAGCCCGTCGTCTGAGAGCCGCTGCAGCTCCGGATATGACTAGGAGCGTGCTCCCACTTCCTGTTGCTCAGGAGGTAGTGACCCCTTAGGCTGACCCAAGGGTAGTGGCACCTCCCTCCATCGAGGAGGTGTTAGCATCCTCACCAGGGAGTTTCTCCCCACCACCTGTTATTCAGGAGAGAGCTGCAGTCTCATCTGAGACCAAGAGTCCTCCCCCGCCTCCTCCTCTGCCTCTAGGAGCGGTACCCTATACCATACCCTCGGCATGTTTGTTTCCTGACGGAGCTCAGATATCCAGACTTCTCCGGGATGTGTTGAAGGCACAGAGAGTTCTGGCTGAGTGTAACGCCCCAGTCCCAAAATATGTAGGACTAGGAACGTAGACATGCCAGCTGTATTCATACGAAGTATACTCCAATATATGAAAGCCTCGTATAAATACATAAGCTGTAAAATACAGTAGAACCATAACTAATCTCATCCACACAGAATAAATCAATAAATGATATCATATAATGAGAATGAATTTATCTTGATACAATATGTTGGGCGGAGACAAATCCACTACCAACAAAATAAGGAAAAGTACATAGAAAATGAAATAAGTGGCGAGCGAAGCGAAGACAATCCAAGTGCAATCGTCCTCGAAGAAATAGCGAAGATCACGGCTAGAGCTAGAACACCTGCGAAAGACAATAGCACACACACCTGGAGAGATAACTAGGTCCTCAGAGGGACGTAACAAGACACATAATATCATGCCATATAAACTGAATAAATATTGCTTAAATAAATAAGTCAATCGAATTATAACATGGTCCAATATGCACCTACTGAACGAGCGTACCATCCCCCCAACCAACCATCCCCCCAACCAAACAAGGACAGGAGATGGTAAACTAATTCACGGTAACGTATCTTCCCATGCTATGAATCCAATATGGTATCCGGACCCCAACAAGGTTCAATACCTTCTCATCGAAGTAGTAAGTCACACCTACAACCAAACAAGGACAAGATGTGACGAACTAATCCGCGACAAGTTATTGTTCCAAGCCACGGTCAGATACAAGTACCCAAACCAAAAGTACTCATACCTAACGGATAAGGGCGCCTAACCAACTCTAGGTGAATGCAGTTTTAAGAACAGTTCATGGTCGCATGACTACCGGGTCAAGTCAAGAAAATACCGATACAGTACCTCAGTAGCGAGTCACAACACCATATACTATTCCTCAGTATCGAGCGAGTCTATAGCATATAGTCTACCTATCGTTCCTCAGTAGCGAGCGAGTCTACGATAGATAGGGTGGTAGTCAACTTCCAATCATGTTCTTCCCGCCTAATGCTAACTCTATAACCGCTAAGTCAAACTAGCATACAACCTCTATTAGCGGTTATTCCTATCGCACGGCTTGTACGTACTGGTGGCCAGCCAATCACGCACTTCCCTGTCCTACATGCGACACACAACTTCGTGGTACAACGTGTCAAGGCCAATGAATGCAACACACAAGGTGGTCCCTTAAATCTAGGTTTAATTTGTAAGAAAATAATACACAGCAGGGAATATAAATGAACAGTAAGTTCTAGCAGGTTATGCCATGTATCACAGTTTTTGCATAAGGAAAGTAAATAATGCATGAAATATGAGCTAAAAATAAGTAAACAGCAAATGGCAAGGTGTCTTGCCTGGTAGAGCGCCTGGTGTGCTGCGATAATCATGGTGGCATGAACTGCGACTTTGGTACAACAACTATACAAGTGGACCTCTGTTGATGGCACGGACAGTTCCATTGGGTCCAGAAGGGTCAAATTAGTTAGGATCGACTTAAGGTAGGCTTGAATTTGAGAGATTATAGGAATAATGGGATTGGTCTTGGATGGAAGGAAAATCAAAGATAAATGAATAAAAATAAATATCTACGTTTTTCAAAATAAAAATAATAAAAAAAATAATAGTTTTTCTGAGTCTAAATATTTATAGGAAAAAATACTTGAAAATTTCTTAAAGTCAAGAAATTCGTTTTCGGCTACATTATAATTTATAAGTTAAAAACTATTTCTTAATTAATAGAAAATCTGCAACAACAATATTTTTATGAGCCAAAAATATTTATCGACAAATACCTTGAAAATCCAGAAAATTCACTTTAGGGCTAAGAACCAAATTTGATTTTATATGTAGAGTTAAGTTACTACTATATTTTTGTTACAGAAATTTATATATAATAAAAAGTACTACGATAATAATAACAATAATAATATTAATAATAGCAATAATAAAAGAAGCTAAAGAACTCAACAGAAACTGGCAACACAAAATAACCAAAAATAATTAATAGTGATAATAATACTAAATAATAATAAAAACAAAAATAGCAAGAATAATCAATACTAATAATAAATATCCTAATAATAATAATAATAATAATAATAATAATAATAATTTTGATAATAAAATAACAAAAATATAAATAAATGAAAAAAACTCACAGGTGGTTCTCCTCTTTCGAGGAGACCACAGTAACAATTAAGTTAGAACAACTAAAAAAACAAAAAAATATAAGCTCTGTTCTCTTCTCCCCAGAGGAGAGAGAGATCAAAAGGAAAAAAATATGAGGAGAAGAAAGAGGAACGAGGGAGACGAGCTCGGGGCGGCGCGGCGGTCGGTGAGGGGTCGGTGTGAGTGACGGACGATCGCCGACGGCGATGGGGTCCGCGGAGTGAGGGAAACGGGGAGGGTTCGGCCAAGCGTAGGCGAAGGTCGGCGGAAGCTCGCGGCGGCGGAGGCTTGGGAAGGTCGGCGGGCTGGTCTCGGTCGAGCAGAGTAGGGACGGAAGCTGGGAAGTCGGAGGTCGGGACAGGGCTTCGGCGAAGGGGGATCGGAGGTGGCGGATGCACCGTTCGCCGGCGCTGCGGCCAGCTCGGCGCGCGGCAGGAGGCTCATCGGCGGCGTAGGTGAGTATGGTGGTGGCGGTGGTTTAATTTCTAGAGTTTTCTACTTTTATTTTCGCTTTTGGGTGGCGGATTGGGGCTCCGGCCGGTGATGGCCGTGGCTGTGAGCGGCGAATTTCGGGGATGACGGTGGTGTTGGGTTAGCCTGTGTAGGCGGTGGTGGTGGTTTCAATGGTTGCAGTGGTTCGGGTCTGGTTGTCACGGTGGTGCTGACAATGAACGTCGGCCGATGGGCCAGCGTGGGTGGTGTGGTGAGGGTGGAACGGGGCCAGGTGGCTGTGTGTGCTGGGAGTTGGCCGGAGTGGTCGCGGGGTTGGTGTCGGCAACAGTGGTGGTGATGGTAGTTGTGGTTAGATTTAGGGAGGACAAGAGTCGGGTGGCTGGTGGTGATGGGGACATTGCCGTGGTGGCGACGGGTGTTCCAAGGGTGGAGGCCAAGGCGGTGATGGTTGGGTGGACAGGGTGGTGTCGGGGTAGTCGAGCTAGTTTTAGGGTTTGGGTTAAGGTTTTGGTGTCGGGGTGTGTCCGACACGAAAACATCAATGTATATGTAAACAAGATAAGTAGTGGATAGGACACGGACACGGTCATGGACACGATGCACTCACTTTATAGAATTTTGGAGAAATATTGTGGAGAAAATATTGGAGGAGTACCTGCCTATTTATAGGATGTGGGAATTCCCAATTGGATAGAATTAGGAGTAGTTTAAAACCCAAATTAGATAATTCATCTATTTATTTAAATTAATTCAATAAATCCGTATCCAAATCAAAATCCAATTCTAAATACAATCAAATCTAAATCTAATTAAATTCTTGGTTTAAAAATCAAATGGGATAATTCAAATTGCAAATATTTAACTATTTAATTTATTCCATAAACTCAAATCAAGATTTAAATGCCACAAAAATTTTAAAATATATTTTCTAAAATACTAATAATATTAATTTCGAAAATACACTATTTATTTAAAATAACTAATAAATAATTACTAAATATTTATGTATGTACAAATAACGTTTACGTAAATATACTTTTTTAATATACCATTTTATTGGAAAAAAATAATTTATTATTACAACTGTATAAATGAAAGGCTTTTCATAATTAAAATCATAAACTTTGAAAATGATAGCTAGAAATATTATTACATATATTATTTTGAAACCTATAAAAAAATAGAAAAATATTTTTCTAAAAATATGTACGCTTGCACATATTCGCACTCGTCGAGCAAAAACGAAAAATAAAATTCCGTACACGACGTATGATACGACTACGCGACGTACAATACAAAAGTACTAAATTTAATAAAAAATATAGTAGAAATTTAGGGGTTTTACATCCTACCCAACTTAAAAGAATTTCGTCCTCGAAATTAAGAATTTGTAGGGGGGTGAGAGGCACAAGGGGGTATCGGTGAGGAATAATCGTCCACAACGTCCAACGCAATCATGCATTAGGAAATCGCGACTTCAATAACGGCGAGAGTAATCATGGGGTAGCTCAAGAAGAAAAATGTGTAAGGTTTAAAGATAAAACATGCGATAAAGGCTAGTATTTTATTTAGAGAAGAATAGATTAGAGATCTTAAAGATATGGTTTCTTAGGGGTTGGTTACTTGGTACGATTGAGAGAGCGATTTGGGTCACTCCTAACTTAAGTGATTAGAAGGTTATGAGAGTAAATATAGGGCCGAGATAAGAACGAGCAGTTTAGGATGAGGATATAACAACCTTGAGTGAGAATGGTCATAGTCGATAGGAAGGCTAGAAGAAGTTCTAGTATGACGCTTTCGTCCTCTAAAAATATGTGAGGGCGAAGCAATATAGAGTTCGAAGGAGGCGTTTATCGAATACGAATACGTGATTCAAGGACGACCAAAAATTTCAAAAGGAGTTGCCAAGGCAGTCGCGGATGGGACTCTAGAGGACAAGTTTAGCTATGTCCCCATCCACGTAGAACGATAAATAAAAGCGAACCAAAGTGCACTTGGTTGATCAGACCATCATGCAACGGTTCGGATAGACAATATGTTAGTGGGGTACCTCCATTAACATATATGTCACGAACAAGCTTGGTAAAAGGCTAAGCTTGCAAAACTAGGCTACATTAGCACCATTAGTCTAGATAATAAAATATAGGCACGATAATAGATGAATAAAAACAATTATGAATAGTCTAAGAGTCATAAGGATCTAAGTCTTGTTTATTCCTATACCATCATTCTACGATTTTATTGACCAAGGCTTGGTTGACCAAATGGGTTAACTTCCTCTAGTCTCTATAGTATAGAGACTACCATTTGCATTTCCTTAATGGTCAAGGGTGTGTCAAGTCGTGGGGTATTCTACCCAACTTAAAAGAATTTAGCTAAGGGTGTTTGGGACATCTAACTAGTAGGGTCAATCTCTAGCAAGCACGAAGGGAAGATAAGAATAGGGATGGAAGGAAGCAAGCAAGATGCAATTGATGAGTCAAACGGTAGATAAAATCAAGGAAAGAGGTCAAGTATGTGGATGAGATCCTAGACTTCTAATCCTATACGCGGGCTTGCTTGGTACGGTAAAGTAACCAAACAATTTTTCTTGACCTGCATGGGCAACCACAAAAACATGTAACGCCCCAGTCCTAAAATACGTAGGACTAGAAACGTAGACATGCCAGCTGTATTCATACGAAGTATACTCCAATATATGGAAGCCTCGTATAAATACATAAGCTGTAAAATGCAGTAGAACCATAACTAATCTCATCCACACAGAATAAATGAATAAAAGATATCATATAATGAGAATGAATTTGTCTTGATACAATATGTTGGGCGGAGACAAATCCACTACCAACAAAATAAGGAAAAGTACATAGAAAATGAAATAAGTGGCGAGCGAAGCGAAGACGATCCAAGTGCAATCATCCTCGAAGAAATAGCGAAGATCACGGCTAGAGCTAGAACACCTGCGAAAGACAATAGCACACACACCTGGAGAGATAACCAGGTCCTCAGAGGGACGTAACAAGACACATAATATCATGCCATATAAACTGAATAAATATTGCTCAAATAAATAAGTCAATCGAATTATAACATGGTCCAATACGCACCTACTGAACGAGCGTACCATCCCCCCAACCAAACAATGACAGGAGATGGTAAACTAATTTACGGTAACGTATCTTCCCATGCTATGAATCCAATATAGTATCCGAACCCCAACAAGGTTCAATACCTTCTCATCGAAGTAGTAAGTCACACCTACAACCAAACAAGGACAAGATGTGACGAACTAATCCGCGACAAGTTATTATTCCAAGCCACGATCAGATACAAGAATCCAAACCAAAAGTACTCGTACCTAACGGATAAGGGCGCCTAACCAACTCTAGGTGAATGCAGTTTTAAGAACAGTTCATGGTCGCATGACTACCGGGTCAAGTCAAGAAAATACCGATACAGTACCTCAGTAGCGAGTCACAACACCATATACTATTCCTCAGTATCGAGCGAGTCTATAGCATATAGTCTACCTATCGTTTCTCAGTAGCGAGCGAGTCTACAATAGATAGGGTGGTAGTCAACTTCCAATCATGTTCTTCCTGCCCAATGCTAACTCTATAACCGCTAAGTCAAACTAGCATGCAACCTCTATTAGCGGTTATTCCTATCGTACGGCTTGTACGTACTGGTGGCCAGCCAATCACGTACTTCCGTATCCTACATGCGACACACAACTTCGTGGTACAACGTGTCAAGGCCAATGAATGCAACACACAAGGTGGTCCCTTAAATCTAGGTTTAATTTGTAAGAAAATAATACACAGCAGGGAATATAAATGAACAGTAAGTTCTAGCAGGTTATGCCATATTTAGTTATTTAAATAGATCCATAAATCAAATTTAAATTTAAATAAATTCTTGGTTTAAAAATCAAATGGGATAATTCAAATTGCAAATATTTAACAATTAAATTTATCCCATAAACTCAAATCAAGATTTAAATGCCACAAAAATTTTAAAATATATTTTCTAAAATACTAATAATATTAATTTCGAAAATACACTATTTATTTAAAATAACTAATAAATAATTACTAAATATTTATGTATGTACAAATAACGTTTACGTAAATATACTTTTTTAATATACCATTTTATAGGAATAAAAATAATTTATTATTACAACTGTATAAATGAAAGGCTTTTCATAATTAAAATCATAAACTTTGAAAATGATAGCTAGAAATATTATTACATATATTATTTTGAAACCTATAAAAAATAGAAAAATATTTTTCTAAAAATATGTACGCTTGCACATATTCGCACTCGTCAAGCAAAAATGAAAAATAAAATTCCGTACACGACGTATAATACGACTACGCGCCGTACAATACAAAAGTACTAAATTTAATAAAAAATATAGAAGAAATTTAGGGGTTTTACACTGAGATCCTGAAGGAGCAGGGCCGCGGGATCCAACTGCTGTGGGATTTGGTATTTTCAGGAGGATAGCCTAGTTCTAAGAGGACGAGGAGCAGTGTATACCCAGAGCCCCGTGAGCACCCAGACTATCAGCCTAGACCATCCTACCCAGTCCAGACTCCTGTTCAGCAGATGCCAGCTGAGAGAGTTCCTACCTGCACCTTCTGTAAGAAGCCTGGACATGTATGGGGCTACTGTAGGAAGAGAAGAGGGGTGTGCCTGTTATGTGGGTCAGCTGCACACATGCTGCGAGACTGTCCTGCTGCACTTATCCCAGCCAAGTCTCCGCCTTCGGGAGGGGGTTCCTGCCACCAGACCTAGTAGGAGGTGAGTCCTTGACCTATATCTTAGCCAGTCTTTGATAATTAATGCACCCTACCATATTGTTGTATGTTTTGATACCTTATGATTGCTTTGATCTAATATGACTAGAATGGCTAGATGAGACCTCAGACTGATACCACTTACCAAAATCCTATATGTTATCCTCCCAATTGCATGATTTAGATAAGTTCTCTTTTGACCTTGATTGTTTGGGTTTGACCTAGAAGGGGTACGATCATCTTAATTTCGAGGACGAAATTTTTCTAAGGTGGGTAGGATTGTAACACCCAGTTTTATAAATGAGGGTAATTTTAAAATTTTGTAATTTTAGTCTTTTAATAATGATATTTAAATCATGATTTTTGGTAATTTTTAAATCATTTTAAAACTAATTTAAATCATGACATATGATTTTGGTATTTTGATAGTGTAACCTTGGAGACTGGTTGACCTAGAGCCTAGCCATGTGATTAGGGTGTTTCATTTATCATTTCCAATTCGAGAGTATTTTTGTCATTTTGAATCTAATTGAATTTAATATATATTATTGGGAATTTAATATATTATTAAGAATGGTGTGATTTTAATATTATTTAATTGATTGTCATGTATTGTGATTAGCCTAACTTAGTTTGGACCTAACCTAGATTAGTCATAGCTAGTCTTAGCTAACCATGGTTAGTGTTAGTTAGTATTAATTAGAATTATTGGAATTTAAGTGATTTTTGGTATAATTTAATTTAGTGCTATTCTTGACTTTGACTCATGGTGACTTAGGAGACTGTCCTAGAAGCTAACCTAGGTCATGACTATTTGGTTAGGTTATGGAACCCTAGCTTGACCTAAGTTAGTGATATCAAACCCATTAGAACTTATTTGGAGAGATTAGGAATTGATTAGGCTAGCTAATGGCTTGTGGTTTCACAAGTCATGATTTATGACTTAAGCCTTAGAGGCCCAAAGCCCAACACCAAGTGAACCCTAGCCCAACACAGCCATGGCCGTCCACATAGGGATTCCCCCACCTATTTAATCCCTTCTAGAAGTTAGGGCTAGCCTCCATTAGGAATTTCTCAAGTTTTAGAAAGAGGTAAGTCTCCATCTTCATTAATTCCTAGAAATTCTATTTCAATTTCTTTTCCACCCAAACCAATTGCAATAGGTCCTAAATTTACTCTACTTGCTGTTGGTATTGAGAAATTTCAGGGAAAAAACAATTTGGGAGAGTTTTGGAAGCTTAAGGATCCACTCCTTTTAGGGCTTTTTGAGCCTTTGCAAACCCATAGGTAAATTCAAATCTACACCATAGAATGTTGTTTTTATTGCATATTCAGGAAGCCCTAGGCCTACCGTAGCTGTAGGTATAGCTAACCCTAGGATTCGTGTCCGATACGTGTCCGTATCGGACACGTATCAGTCCATGTATATAGGTGTTTGACGAAATACCCCAAAGGGCATTTCGATTGAATTTCTGGAATATTTCTGAATAGGAATTTAGTTTGTGACCTCGTTTATGAGTTTCCATTGCTCTGAGATTGTATTGGTGTTGTGTCGTGTCGCCACGGACACGGGAACACGCTGTTGCACACGTGCGCGCGAGCACTTTGGCTGTCCTGCTGCTCGGGGTTATTTACGCAGTGGACACGCCACTAGGGTACGTGATACTTGACACACACCTTGGGGCAATCACTGACACCACGTGTGTCAAGTTACACGACCTCTCGTATCGTATCGGACACAATATCGCGCGTGTATGGGAAATGCACTGTGCGTCTCAGTGCACTGTTTTGTGTTCTTGTTTTCATTCAGCTTTTAAATGTTTAATTCATGTTTAAATTTGCTAATTAAGATCCTAACATGTCTAATAATCTATGATTAATTGAGTTACATGTTAGTATAGGTTGTTGCTTGTGAATGGGGATTTGAATGTGAAGTTGGCATACACTGATACCATGTCTGATACGTGTTCTTTTTTCAGATTTCCTAAACATTAAATTCCTGTTTTAAGTGATGTTTTCCACTGATTAAATGTCCCCACATGATTGTTAGTATATGTAAATGAAGTATTTCAATTCGAATTTGGCTTTTGGTTTATAAATGAGAATTTGGACCTTGTGTTGGTTTTCGAAGGATATAGTTGATACATTGGTTTGAGTTGAGTTCAGTTCTATATATGAACTGTAATTGAACTCACTCCCTATTTCCTGTGATGTTCCAGGAGCTGTGTGTTTTATTGGGATGTTTTGGTTTTGAGTTGGGCTTTGAATTTGTGACTGAGAACTGCTATTTCATTTCCCTAATTCCTGAGATTCATTCTTAATACACTGAATTGGTTCCTCCCTATTTAACCTGAGATTTTATGAACTGAAATGAACTGATTTGTTCATTGGGTAACTGAATTGAATGGTTATTTCATTCTAAATTTACTGAATAGCTATAACCTGAGAATGAAGATCTTAATATCCTGAACTGATTGATTTCCTATTCACTGTCAAGCTATTTCATTCTTTCTTTCTTTTCTGAAATGAAAGTTGATTCATTGTTAGCTGTCAATGCATTTATTCCTAATTCCTGATGTGGTTCAGTCCCTATCTACCTCACTGTTTCCAGGTTTGAACACATGTCACTGTTTTCTATTGACACTTGAACACAAATGTGTATCATTCACTGATTTTCACCCAGTCACACAAATACATTTCACTAATTTCCACTTGACACATGTATCACTCACTGAATACCTGTTTTTCCCAACATTGGTTACTGATTTTCTATTTCTATTACCTAGGACTGATTTCCCATAGACACTGCTCACTGTTTCCTGCATTTAGGATTCTACACACTGTTTACTGATTAGTTCCCTGTGAAATGGCAACTGAGTTTAACCCCTATAAAAACTGTCTTATTTTCTTCCTATTTGACACTGCACACAGGATCACCTAGTACACAGGTTATTGCCATGCTACTGATTTCCTGTTTTCACTATAGTTAGCTCACTGTCATGTCTTCCCTTTTTCACTCACACACTTGAACACAGGACCCTCATGTCTCACACACAAGTGTATCACACACACATGTTATATCACACACTCATGTATCTCACTACACACACTCTTGCACTCTCATGACACACACACACACACTTGGACACATGCATGAGTCCTTCCTACTCTCTATACACATGTATATATATATGTATTTGAGATGTATACATATATGTATCCTATATCTATGTGTGCCTACTATTATATATATTAGATATACATGTATGTGTAGTATACACATAGGTAACCTATATGCTAATGTGTATTCGATATTATATTAAATAGCTATATCAATATGTGTTATATTTAGATATATACTGACATGTGTTATGTGAGTATGGTTTGGTTCATAGGCATGGTATAGCCTATGGCCTATGGGTGGCTTGAATGCCAGTATAGAGTCTAGATTAGACTTGTGTAGCCTTGTTAGACCAAGAATAGACTAGTATAGACTTGTTGACTTAGGTTTGACCTAGTTGACCTAGTTTGACTTCTAGGGTTGACCAGAGTTGACCAAGAGTTGACTTTGGCCTAGATTGACCTAGATTCATGTAGAATGCATTATAGTGCATCTTATTACCATTCTGGACTTGTTGTGACTTGTACTGTTCAAAATAAGAGCCAGACACCACTTTTCGGACAGTACTTTCATCTTGGACATTCAGATAGCAGGCAAGTACATTCTCTGATCTTTTCATACCTGTGTGGACTATATTATTGCTCTAGATTACTTTACTTGATGCTGACACGTATCTTCACGGATTAGTACTATATGGATCCTTTTCTGAGATGTTATCCCTCTACAGGTGCATCGGGTATTTCATGTTCATGTACTTTATCATGTGCATCAGGTGCTCCTTGTACTCGTACTAAGTTCATGTATTCACATGTTCTCATGTGCCTTCATGTACTATCATGTGCCTCATGTACTACTCATTACATAAGTTCACATGTCTTTAGCTGTATTTATGTGCCAATAATGTAACTTGAATGGATCCTTGTGTATTGATTGGGGCGGGATGAGTAGAATTGGTTATGTGATCATTATTTCCAGTAGGTATTCATGTGCCTCTTAGTTGTATTCATGTACCACTAAGCCGTTTACATAACCATATTGTACTCTAAATCACTTAGCCACTTACAGTCTTTATCTATCATGTATTTACTTTCAGTTATAAAATATCTCCTATTTTTTTCGTACTTTCTTTTCAGCATTTCTTGTATTTTACTCTATTGCATGCTTTATACTCCTAACCTGTTATGAACTGTTTTGAGAGATATGTGCTCGTTTCCGTCCTGATTGGACCTGTTAAAAATTTTACAGAGGACGAGGAGGAGGCCTGCTTAGATACTTTCTATGGGACAGCCTTAGAGACACTTGCGATCCGAACTTCCAGTCGGATCCCTTAGCTGTAGAGACTGTTGCTCCATAGATATCTTTATCTTATTTATTGTATTGGAGATTTGAGTTGTTATTTGGATCTGTATTATTTCTGGTTGTCAGTGGAGTTTATAATAGACACTTAGGTTTCTCTCTATTTGTATTCCTGTGGATTTGGATCTTGCATCTTTTATATCTTTCTATCTTATCGTATTTTACCTTAGATGTGATTGAGATATATTATGTTATGTCACCCCCATTCGGGGAGTATAACTGTTTATTACCTTAAACTGTTAGATGTTATAACCTAGGACAACGTTCTACCACCGACACTGCGGCGTAGGCTGGGCGTTGTTACGTACTCGTACCCTCACAGTGGGTGCGGGTCGAGACATGCGCAAGTCCGTGGAAGGGAGTTTTACCTTACAATCCATGTTGCATGCATTGTCGAGCTTTGCATGCAGGTTCGTAAGGAGAGTAGGCGCATCCAGACTTAGTTCACGTGCAGGGGCAACCCCCACACCTAAGTTCTGTGATGTCCTTGAAGACAACCTCGTGCTATACGCGTTGGGGATTACCTTTTTGTTGTGGGCGCATAGGCCTTGGAGACTGGCCTTGGGCGCATGCTCCTTGACAGCATGTCTGAGCCTCCTTGATGTGGGCACATAGTATGGATCCAGAGAGCCTGGATGCATAGCCTTGGGCGCATGGCTTTGGATGCCCAGCCTGCTGAAGACAGAAGTGTTCTGGTTGGGGCTATGCGCCCAAACACTCCTTGGGTGCATGGCTTCGGGCGTATGCTTGGTGGAGCAGCGCTATTTTCTCCCAGTTTTGCCTCCATCATTTGTGAGCCTCGCCGGGTTTGTCCAGAGTGTCGCACACCCCGATTCTTGGCATCATAGTATTTTTCTTTGCCAAGTCTCGGGTGTTGAACACCATGTTGTTGGTTGTGCAGGGAAAAAGTCACTAGGCTAGTAGAGCCCGGAATGGTGTGAGCCTTCTCTATTTAGGGAACTTCTGTGGCAGAGTCATGCGCCCATGTGACAGAGTCCTCCAGTTACATATCTGCTATGACACTAGCAGGATATGCACAGCGAGCCTTCGGAAGCCAAGTCTTGTGAGACTTATTTGGCTTTGCTGATTTTGATGGAGTAGAGCCATCCCTCGAGAGCATCTCTTCGAACGCCTGCTGATCGAACTTTACGATCAGCATCTTCTGAGTGCTCCCCACTTTATCGGTATCGGATTGCGTCACGACCTTCTCGTCAAAGAAAAAGATAGTCTCCAGCAGAGTCACCATTTTTGTGGACACACACAGAAAAGAAGAAGAAAACACTATCTTTTTTTTATTGGCGCAAGGCACCACAAATCGAGTACGCCTGAGAGATCCTGAGCTGAGGATCCCCGAGTACAAAAAGAATTCTGGGGAATGGGACGATGGAGATCGAGCGACAGTTGCTCCTTTACTCCGTTGACACTCCGTTCTGTGTTTTAAAGAGGGGTGAGGGCCCCCTTTTATAGTTGTTCTTAATTTGGAATGATGTTATGCGCCCACATGAGGAAACATGCTGGTTTTTATATGGGCATATAGTCCTGCTTTGGGCGCATAGGATGTAGGCGCATACAGGCTGCGAGATCGTGGGTTGGTCGTGGTGTTGACGTGGCCGTATACTTCAGTGTATGACTGCTCGTAGAGACTGACGTGGCCATGCGCTTCGGTGCACATTTTGATCATGGCTTTGACTGAGTCAGGCTTGGGCGTATAGCCATGTCTCAGGCTATGCGCCCTCCTTTTGGAGGAGCTAGTCTTGGGCGCATTAAACTTCACTGGCTGGGCGCATGAAATTTACTGACTTGGCGCATGGAGCTTCACTGGCTGGGCGCATGGAGTTCCACTGACTTGGTGCATGGAGCATCACTGACTAGGCGCATGGAGCTTCACTGGCTTGGGTGCATGGGGCTTCGTTTGCTAAAAATTTTTTATGCTTCTACAGACACAAACCAAACCCTTCCCTGAGGCGTCACCGTAGATAGTGAACCCTCATGATCTTGATAGCAATGTCAAAATCGGAGCTATCGTCAGCCACTTCTTCAACTCATCAAAAGCGACCTGACACTCCTCTGACCAAACAAACTCTGCATCTTTTCGGGTCAGCCAAGTCAATAGCTCTGCAACCCGGAAGAAATCCTACATGAACCTCCTATAATAGCCTGCCAATCCCAAGAAGCTCTTGATCTCTGCTACTGAACTCTGTGCTATCCAAGCCTCAACTGCCGTGATCTTCTTCGGGTCAACAAATATCCCATCTCCAGTCACCACATGACCCAAGAAGTCAACTCTGTCAAGAAAGAACTCACACTTCGAGAGCTTGCCATAAAGCTCCTCCCTCCTGAGAGTCTCCAAAACCACTCTCAAGTGCTCCTCATGCTCCTCCTCAGTCTTCGATTACATTAGGATATCATCGATGAACACCACCACGAACTTGTCCAAGTATTGGTGGAACACCTTGTTCATCATGTTCATAAATACCGTCGGTTATTAGTCAACCCAAACGGCATCACCATGAACTCAAACTGGCCATATCGCATCCTGAATGCGGTCTTCGAGATATCCTCCTTCTTCATATTCACCTGATGGTAACCTGACCTCAGAACAATCTTAGAAAATACCCTCGTCCTACTCAGCTGATCGAAGAGATCGTCGATCCTCGGCAACGGGTACTTGTTCTTGATCGTGAGGTTGTTGAGTGCTTTGTAGTCGATACACATCCTGACCGACCCATCCTTCTTTGGTACGAAGAGTTCTGGTGCACCCCATGGTGAAGAACTCGATCGGATGAAGCCCTTGTCCTGCAGGTCATCCACCTGCTTCTTTAACTCTACCAGCTCGCTGTTGTTCACCCTATAGACGTGCTGAGATATCGGTTCCGCGTCGGGAACTAAGTCTATAGAGAACTCCTTGTCTCTGTCCGGTGGTAGTCCTGGCAAATCCTCCGAAAAGACGTCCATAAACTCCGCTATCAAAGGGTGTGGCACTGCTTGCTCCTCAATTGATACTCCGCTGAAAACTCTGCTGCTCTGCTCCGCCTACCGTCGGGTGAACTCGAACTCTGGCTCTCCGGGTGCTCTGAAAAGAACTCTACCCTCGCGGCAATCTATGCTGGCGTGGTGCCTGCTCAACAAATCCATACCGAGTACAATATCGTAGTTGGGCAATGGCATCACGAGCAGACTCACATCCAACACTCGGCCTCCTAAATCAACTCTACGACCCTTGCAAATCACTAACGAGGATAATACTATCCTCGGTCGTGATCTTGCAAGTCCTAGATAACGATTCAGATACAAGGTGGTGTCTAATAGCAAAAGATATAGACACGAAGCTGTAGGAAGCCCCCGAATCGAACAATATAAAAGCTGGAATGGAGTCGAGAAGAATAGAACCTGCGATCAGCTCCCCGATAGCCTCTGCGTCCTCATCTGCCATAGCGAAAGCTCACCCCTGCTGACCTCCCCTGGCCTGCTGTTAATGCTGAGCAAACCTCTGCTGCTGAGTCTGCAAGGGTCCCTTCTAGTACACTGCCGGAGTTCTGGCTCCCGCTCCCTGAGCTGCTCGTCCTGAAGACATGAAACACTCCCTCAGCTGGTGCTCCGCCAAACCACAGAGTAGGCACCTTCCGAGCCTCTTCCTGCAGTCATTCCATACATGTCCTGGCTTCTTGCAGAAACCATAACTAACGGGCTGCTGCCTGATTGCCTATGGCTGAACCCTCGGCTGCTGCTGCACCTGCTGGAAAGGTGCACGACCTTGATCCTGGAACTGCTGTGGCTGGAACTGTCTCTGCTGATGCTGATGCTGCTGCTGAAAGTGAGGCCTCTTGGCCGGTCCTCCGCTGCCACTGTCTCCCTGAGTATCTCGTCCCTCTTGAGCCTCAGCTCATGATCATCCTCTGCCGCTAGGGCACCCACCAGAATCTTCTCAAAAGTAGCACTCCGGTCACTCTTGGTCAAGAACTTGAGCTCCTTGACTAACCCCTTTCGGAATCTTCTGGCCTTCGCCGTCTCACTGAGCCCCTCAACAAATCTGCCCAGACAGCAGAACTCCCCAGTGTACTCTTTGACAGTCTGACTGCCCTGAATAAGCTCTCAAACTACGTCTTCAGGGCGCCTAGCACTGTGTCAGGGAAAAACTCCTCCTTGAACAACTTCTTGAAGGCTGTCCAAGTCTGTCCCTCTGTACCGACCCTCGGGTCCGTCTGGTACCAGGTGCGGGCCAGGTCCTGCATCTGACTACCTGCCGCCTCGATCTGCAGTCGTACTAGAATCTCCGCCAGCCGAAAGATCTCCTAGATGTGCTCTATCCAGTCATCTGCATACAGAATCCCCTCAGTGCCACGAAAGTCCTGCAGATGCATCTTTTGGAAGTCCTGGATTACTGGTGTCCTCGGCTGATATGGTTGTATCTGGGCTGCCTGCGGCTGCACAATAACTCGCTCCACAGTCGTCAGGGCAAGCTGATGGGCATTCTCTATGCCCTGCTGGAAATGAGGGGACTACTATCGCTGGGCCTCCACCATCCTATGAAAGAACTCGAACAACTGCCCTGTGTCAACTGATCCGGAAGGTGGCTGCTGCCGAGAGAAATCAAGAATGACGGGGGAAGGTCTCTGTACAGGCGGAGGTGCACCTCCAAATGCAGCAGAAATGCCAACCTGAGTTGGCACAATAGGAGCTGCGATCTCAAGGCCCTGCTGAATAGGACGAGAGGTAGCCGACCTCTCGATAGTATCCTCCGGACCGGAGCGATGAGATCGTGTCTCCATAACCATCCTGAAGACAGATCAAAATAAGAAGCAATTGCTGAGAATGTAGCAAAAAATCAAAGGAGGACAGTTTATTTATTCAAAGGAAAACATTTAATCAACAAGAATTTAGATGACAAATATTGGATCGGAGTTTTCCTAATGTGATTGAGTACCTCAAAACTATATCCTATATCCTACTGCAGGCTGTAGTGTTACTCTAGTTCGAATACCACTACAAATCTAGACCTGTATGGGCCACCAATAAAAACGTGTCACGACCCACACCCAGTGTACGGGCACGAGAAGTGGGTACATCCAGCCTACGCTGCAGTGTCGGCGGTAGAACGCTGTCCTCGGTCACATACATCTAACAATTATAAGGTACCTGTACAATGTATACGCTCCGAAATAACAAAATCCTAAATAAGTAATAATATATCCAAATAAGACAAGACTATAGGGGTAATGTCCACAACATCCAGAATAACAAAATCCCAAATAAGTACATAATGTATCCAAATAAGACAAGACAATAAAGTAAGATAACTAGTCTAGCTAACTAGCCTAGACTACTGGGGTAATGTCCTCTGCAAGGGTTGGGTCCTCATGGGAGTCTAGCTCGCAGGTGTCATCTAGGCTTGCTCCATAGTATGTAGGACATAACTCCTCAATGTCATCTGTAATATTTCAACAGGTCCAGTCAGGACAGGAACGAGCACAATACATCTCACGTAGTTCATAATATGACATGACATGAAATATAAATATGTTATAGAGTAAGATACATGAAACGCTAGAGAATATATAAAGCAAAAGAGATGACTGTAAAAAAATATCTACTATAAGTAAAGAACTAACAGTGACTAGTGATGTAGAGTACAATATAGACATGTGAACGGCTTGAATTTGCAGATGATTATTCTAAGAGTTTGCACATGATTATACTACTTTGGAATTGTTTACATGACCATTTATACTCCCCCGTACCCCAATCAATACACAAAGATCCAGCCAAGTTATGTTATTACACATAATTTCATATGGGAGCCCATAAATGGATGCATGCATGAAGTATACATAAGGGCTCTATGAACATGAGAGTACATGAATCATAAGAGTGCACATGAATGGTGAAAGCACCGGAGTACATGATGAAAGTGAAACGCACGTGACATGACGTAACCCGATGCTCCCGAGGGGGATAACATCTCATGAAGGGATCCATATAGTACCAATCCGTGTTAACAACGTGACAGCATCAAGTAAAGTAATCTAGAGCATAAATATAAATCCTATCAAGTATGAAATGGTTAGAGAATGTACTCGCCTGGTATCCTGAGTATCCGATGAGTATATATGTCCAGACAGAGTAGATGAGTCCTATTTAGAGCAACACAGGTCACAACATGTCCAGAATGATAATATTAAATTTACAATGCATTCTGTATGAATTCTAGGTCATTCTAGACTAAAGTCAACTCTTGGTCAACTCTAGTCAACTTTACTAGTCAAACTAGGTCAACTAGGCCAATCCTAGTCTAATCAAGTCTCCTAAGCCTAACCAAGCCTAGGCTAGCACTCAAACACAATCAAAAGCCCAAACAAGTTATCACACACAAGTAAACAATGTATATACATAGGTATTCATATAGGCTAGCGCCTAATACACCAGCAAGGCACAAACATGGTACACATATATGTAAGTAGGGGGGTGAGTGTGTGTGTCAATATTGTAGTGGATAGTAATATGGTGTGTGTGTGGACTGTCTCAAGGTGTGTGTGTTCAGTTGTATAGTGTGATAGGGTGTGTGTGTACCACTTTTGGTATGATGAGGGTGTGTGTGTACAGTTCACATATGTGTGTGTATAGCTGCACAGTGTGACAGGGTGTGTGTGTGTGTATTCAGTGAGTGACATGTGTGCGTGTTTGGCAACTGTGTGTGAGATGAGGGTGTGTGTGTGTATAGATCACATAGTGTGTGTGTGTGTGTCAGTTTCAGAGTGATATGGAGTGTTTATGAGGCATACATGTGTAGTGTGTTCTCAGGTTACAACCTAGGTTGACAGTGAGCAATTTCTAGGTTTATGTGTGTACTCAAATAGCCCTATACAACACAGTTATCATTTAGGAATCCATCTCAGTGTACACCATTCAATAAATCAGTTTAATACATTTAAGAAATCAGGAAACATTTCTAATGCAACCCAAAGTCAATATGTAACATCCAACCAAATCCCAAATCCATTTCGACACAAGACAGTTTTCAAATATCAGTAAACTCAGTTCTTTTCGAAATCAAACCCAATCTTCAAAATAAAATCTAAATTGCCAACCTAAACATGAATTATTATATACCAGTTATGATAACCTAACTGAACTAAATTGAATCACAAATTTGAATCATAAAACTCAGTCATCAGCATTTACCCGATTCTCAGTTCAGTCCAAACAAGAATCCAAATTCAAAATAAAATTCAAATAATCATTAACCTGTGTGTGCATAGGTGCTAGGCACATGTGTCGTGTGTCAGAGAGGGTTTCGTTTCCACCCAAGTGGACACGAAGTGTCCAGAACAATTTAGGCATGTACAGACACAACTGTATAACACAGCATCGTACGGCGGAGATACGAGTTCGTGCACACGACACGTGATACCTCGTGCTCGTGTCCACATGTTCGCCATAGCTAGGGCTAGAGGGTCGATACCCTGATTTAGGTTCATAACGTGTCTGTGTGTGACACGATACACGTATCAGTCAAAGGAAATCGACTGAACCGTGTCAGTATAGAACGCGTGCGTGCGTGAGAACGTGTTCGATATGACACGTGGCCACGCATGGCTTGGGGGGTGACCTGTCACTGCGGACCTACCAGCCAAGTGTCAGGCCACTACATGGCGTGTCGTGTCCAGATTCAGTGTCGGGCAGCAGGGCATCCGAACGGGGCTCGTGCTGCGTGTCCAGTCCAGTTTTGGACACAGTAACGACACAAAAATCAACTCAGTCGTGCATGAAATCAAAAAGCACATAAAGCTCTACAAATAGTTCAAAAATAATTCAAAAACAGTAAAAATCTCTCTTGGGCATTTCATCAAACACCAAAAAGCCTACTGATACGTGTCCGATACGGACACCAAATCAACACGAATTTCTACCAAACTTTTCCTACAGCTAGGGGACACCTAGATGGATGCATCTATGGAATTAAATCAGGATTTTAGGGCGATTTGTAGGGATAACCTATAGAGAGCCAATCTCCAAGAAAAAGCCCCAAATAGTAAAGTCTCTTCCTCAAGCTATGCCCCAATGAGCTCCCTCCTTGCAAGCTAGCCTCCTTCTTCTTCTACTCCAGGTTTGGATTCAAATACAAGAGATTGGAATCAATTTGGTAGAGGAATGATGAAAAGGGGGAAGAAATTAGGGTTTCCTAACAAAAATTTCCAAAAGAGGCAAGTGGTTATGAAGAATCATTATATAGGATGAAATTAGGTTTAATATAGGCTGTAGTAGCCGACCATGTAGGGGATTAGGGTTAGAGTTTCATGTAAATGGGCTTTGTGCCAAGTTCATAAGCTAGCTAGCTCAACCCCTTAGCTATAAGTCCAATTACAAAACTCTCCCAATCCTCTCATGAACCCTAGCCACACTCAAGTCAACTAAGACCAACTTAAGTCACATTAGGGTCCCATACCATGCTAACTAAGTCACTAAAGTCAAAGTCAAACTCTAGGCTAGTCTCTAAAGTTACAACTAGCAAAAGTCAAAAATCATAATACCAATGCAATATATAATAAAATAATTCACAAAAACAAAATGACTAAATTACCCTCAAAACTAAAATATGGTAGTGACACTATAGCCACTATCTTATGGGGGCCCACTTCCACTCCACCTCTGGTGATTATGTAACCTAAGTACGAAATGCGAACAAGCCAAAATTCGTACTTATACTTCACGTACAATTGATGCTCTCTGAGAATCTAAAGGACTACTCGGAGATGCTGCTCATGCTCTACTTTACTCTTGCTATAGACCAAGATATCATCTATAAATACTATCATGAACTGATCCAGGTAAGACATGAATATGCGATTCATGAGATCCATGAATACTGCTGGCATATTGGTCACTCCGAATTGCATAACGAAAACTTTAATGTCCATATCTAGATCTGAATGCTGCCTTCGGAACGTCTTGCTCTCTGACTTGATATGATGATACCCCGATCGCAAGTCAATCTTCGAGAATACTGCTGTCCTGAGTTGATCGAATAAATCATCTATCCTTGGTAGGGGATATATGTTCTTGAATGTTACAGAATTTAAGGTACGATAATCAACACGTAATCTTGACGTACCATCCTTCTTTTCGTAAGAAGCATCGAGGCTCCCCAAGGTGGTCCGCTAACATGAATGAATCCCTTGGTTCTGAGTTCTTCAATCATTTTGTACATGATCTCCAACTCTGATAGTGCCATTCTATAGACTCTCTCTGATACTGGTACTGTCCCTGAAATCAAATCAATGATGAACTCTATATATCTCTCTCTAGCGGCATGCCTGGAATCTCTTCGAGAAATATATCAGGAAATTCTTCTACTATCCTGGAAAACTGAACTGCTGCTGCTACGCCATCCGCAAGACTGGTGAAGAAGGTTCTACTTAACCTCTAAAAAATAAAAACTCTTCTTCGTCAGGAATACCAGAAATAATCCTGCCAACATGATAGTCTATTCTTACATATTGATCATTCAACCAATCCATTCCTAGGACAACATCAGGTCCATCGGAAATTCTATCAGTCTAGCGGAAAACTCTCTACCGCTAACTATGATTTGACACGAGAAAAAGACTCTATCTACTCCCACAAGACCGTTACCAGTAAGTATATTGAGCCTTACTGATAATGACTCAGGCTCCAGTCCTAGTGTTGCCAATCATGCAGACATAAATAAATACGATGCACCGAATCAAATAATACTGATGCTGGAAAAGAGTTTACGAGAATGGTACCTGCCACCACTCATCTGATGCCATTTTTTTGCCACGGCCAGAGCCATAGCTTGACCCTTTCCCCTTGGTGCTGGTCCCCTCTGCTAGTGACCTCTCTGTATTCTGAATCTGATCTTGGGCCTGAGCATATTGTTGCAGCCTCTGCTGCTGGAATGCTTGTGTCTAAGGCGATAATGGCCTCGGAGGCTGGCACTGCTGATGTTGCTGCTGCACTAGTACTGGTGCCCTAACCGATGGACTGGTTAGGGTTGATGAAGATGAACTGGCTCTATGCGGACATGACCCAATTTTGTGATCAGGTAGCCCACAAGCCAAGCACAATCCCTATGCCCTGCGACACTTTGAAACTACGTGTCCTGGCTTCTCACAATGAGAGCAGCCTATTGCGAAAGATTACTTTTGCCTCTGCTGCTGAGGGTACGTTGTAATGCCTGTAGTTCGTATTACGTATTTTGTATACGTGTACGGAGTTCCGACCTGTAGTTAGACTTGTCATGCTTGTCTTGATCCTGGTTTAGCTTATTTTGGGCTCATCCTGGTGTGGCTTGGCTTGGCTTGGCTTGGTTTTATTTGGTTGGGTTCAGTTGGGTTTGGGTTAGCATGAACCCCTACCTACCACCACCAATACCATTTATTAACCCACTCCTGTCTCTCTCTCCTCATTAATTCTTTTCCATTACTTCTTCTTCTCACCAACCTGAGAGAGTGGAGAGCTTAGGCAAGTGCAACTTGCTTCATGGAGGAACTGAAATTTTATTGCTCTATTTTCTTCCTCACGAGATTCTAAGACACTTTAGTACATAGCATTTTTAATTTCTATAGTTATTTCTGGTAGATCTGAGCTTGTTGCATTTTTGGATTTCTTGGGTTTTGATCTGTTAAACCTTGTTATTTTTAAGTTTTGAGTGTTCCAGGTTGTAGAGAATTTCGTTCTACCCCATTTTGACCTATAGAAGTCCAAATTTGGACCTATAATGAAGGTTTTATGGAGCTTGGAAGCTATGGATTCCATGGCCATCCTTCTCAGATTTTCGAAGAAGATGGGCACCCATCCACCCAGCCGCATAGATGAGTACCCATCTACTCAGCCGCATGGGATTCTGTCCACCCAACCGTATAGATGAGTACCCATCTACTCAGCCACATGAGATTCTGTTCACCCAGTCGCATAGATGAGTACCCATCTACTCAGCCGCATGAGATTCTGTTCACCCAGCCGTATAGATGAGTACCCATCTACTCAGTCGTATGGGATTCTGTTCACCCAGCCGCATAGATGAGTACCCATCTACTCAGTCGCATGGGATTCTGTTCACCCAGCCGCATAGATGAGTACCCATCTACTCAGCCGCATGGGATTCTGTTCACCCGCTGCATAGATAAGTACCCATCTACTCAGCCACATAGGATTCTGTTCACCCAGCCGCATAGATGAGTACCCATCTACTCAGCTGCATGGGATTATGTTCATCCAGCCGCATAGATGAGTACCCATCTACTCAGCCGCATGAGACTCATTCACCCAGCCGCATATGGGGACCTATTTACTGCCACATAAGACCATCATTCACTCAGCCTCATGAGACTCATTCACCCAGCCGCATAGATGGGTATCCATCTACCCAGCCGTATAGATGGGTACCTATTTACTGTCGCATAAGACCCTGTCCACCCAGCCGCATAGATGGGTATCCATCTACCCAGCCGCATAGATGGGTACCCATCTACTGCCGCATTAGCCCCGTCCAGCCTTAGCCGCATATGCCCCCTCCAATCTTGCTTGGCCGTATATTTGCATGCATTTGCATGGGGCCATTTAATTAATAGCTTGTTTGCTGGTAGCTTGCAAGCTTATATATTTGCATATATATTTAGTTATTGGCCTGTGTAAGCTGCTTGCATGCAACTTGCCTGAGCCGCATATGGCCAGTGACTTGCTTGTCGCATGAAAACTTTTCTGAGCCGCATAAGTCCACGTCCTTACCCCTGCTAATATTTAATTACTAAATGTATGCTTGTGCCATATTAATATTAATTGTTCTCTGATACGATGGTGACCCGTTGTGGTGCACTTTTGACAAATGACATGACATGATAGTGGCCCGTCATAGCGTACTCCTGACAATGAACTTGACATGATATAATTGACCTGATATACCTGACATGATAGTGGCCCGCCGTTGCGTACTCTTGACATGATAAACCTGACATGATATATCTCAATATGCTGTTACGATGGCTAGCTTGACATGACAAGAATGAATGACCTGGACACCGTGGATGATTGTGCTTGCACAAATGAACCCGTTTTGTCTTGCATCATGTCTAGGACAGGGACCCCTGAGTACCACGGTCAGGGGTACCTACTAAAAAGGACTAAGGTTAATAACTAGAATAACACAGTAGTCATGAAAAGATTTCCAGCTACAGGCAATCCGTTATCTGGGCGCCCCACTTGGGATCTGTAGCCTGCCGTCGAGTAGGACACATTTCCAGCACACTGTCATGTGTTGCACCCTCTAAGTCACCTAAGGGTACATGTTTCCTGGACGATGTTCCTACTTGAATTCAACCCTAATTTCACCTGGGTAACCTGGATGGTCTGCAGGGCTTGTGGCTGTAGAATAATCTCATTGCATCTTGCTAGTAACTAGGCCTGTGATAACCCTAGTTAGTTAAAGTATCAAGCCGTACTTATTGCTTGGCCGTAATTGATTGGATGGAGTTTATCCCAGTTTAGTCTTGTCCTAATCCTGTACAAGATTGTAACATGACCTGAATGCTTGTGCTTTATTTTATCGATAAATGGGGAGAAACCAAGTTCTGTTCAGACGAAGGGTTACAATTCCGGTCCTTGTTTGGTTTACGGGTTGTAACCTGGTTATCTTAATAGTCCCATGGTTATCTCATCGTATATCACTGTCATGCTTTTCTTAATTACTGTCTTTTATTATGTAATTATATTCTTGTGCTAATTGCTGGTTTTAGTTCCTAAGTGAAGCCTCCTTTGTGGCACTTGCTCTTTCTGGGATCTGACCCAGCTGGTTTGTATGACCAGATTTTGGAGCAGCTCCCAAGGATCTACCGACTTTCCAGCCAAATGGTGACCACTAGAAGGAATTCTGGCAACGAGTGGGTTATTTTGGCTCGTCCACTCTATTGTAAAAATATTCTTTTGAGGCGTTTAGGCGAGCACGTGTTAGCTCGTATTGCATACCTTATTACTGTCTGCCTACGGGCTGTAACATGATTGACAAATCCAAGGGTTGATCATATATGACTGAAACTCTTTCTAGTCTTGACATTTGTAATGACTGGCTTCATGATCAACTGAATATGTAATGTTTGGGATGCCTTACTATTGTATATTTGGTGATCTTACATCTTGTAACATTTACTTACTTGCTTATGATTGAGACACTAGGCTTGTTCATGACCTTAAGAGACTGATGGCTTGTAGATAAACCCTCATATATCTAGACGACCATGACCGTATAGTGAGGTGGATTCCATTTTATTATACGTAGCTGGCTATGTCCGCCCCCGCTCTCCAGTATTCTGGTTCTGGGGTGTGACATACGTCGATGTCAAGTGCTGAACCGAAAAAACTGTGGTCGCCCTCTTAGGAGCTCCAATGGTCAAAGCCCTAGCTGCCAGGGTTGGTGCTGACGACTGGGAACTGACCATGAGACCTCTTCCGTCCTCCAGTTTGATCTACTATCCTCTGTGATGTATATGTTAAGGTTATATACTAAAAGTATCACTTTTGTAGTAACCTTATTTCCTTAAATTTTGAATGAAAATCATATGTGCAAATGTTTGCATATTTATTTGTTGCAAGTGTTAATGTAAATGTCTATTCTCTATTGTAGATAATATGGTGTGTGGTGCACACAGAAGATTATTATCAGTTTTCTATAGGATATAAATAGTTCACAACCTAGATGGACTTGGACAATCTATTGGAAAGGTTGTAGTGTAATTGGTATTAGTCTCTTGACTATAGGTTTATACTAGTACACTTTGTGTGTATTGAACAAGACCATTTGAGGTTGTTCTCTTTGTACTGACTACATAAGAGAATAAATACCTCTGTTATTATGGTTGCGTGTGCTCTTAATCCGGATATAATAACGGACATGTATATGCAGTGTGCATTACTTTGACTCATAAAAGAGTGAGATTCATTATGGATCAACAACCTCTATGAATTGGATAATAACATTTATGTATGATGGGCTGTTGATTATAAATAGAATCCATGTCCCGATACATCGGGTTGATGATGTTCCCTTAAGGAGCTCATAAGGATTGTCATGTAAATCCTGCAGGTGGATTATATCCGATATGACAAATAAAGTTGAACGGTACTACTTAAGGAAAAAAGATGTCGAATCAATATAGTGTCAGTAACTTAATTTGATCGACGGACATACGATATCTTAACATGGGGAGCCAAACGAGCATATAATAAAAGGAGCCCACAAACATAATTTGGGATTATGAAGGTAGTGCAACAATAGCTCATTAGTGGACCGAGCTATTGTTAATGGGCCTGGATTGTGTGTTCGGGCTGAACACGGGATATCCAGATCCGTTAGGAGGCCTAACCCTAATTTCTCCTCATGGTCCCTGCCATAGCCTATATATCTCTATTCTCTGGCCGCCAGATTACTGATCAAAAATCTGAAACTTTCTCTAAATTCGTGATTCACGTAAGAAGAGAAAGAGACGGCTGCCAAGGAGAAGAAAAGTTGGAGATCGTCACCCACACGACGTCCAACTCGAGGAAGGAATACGTGCAGAAGATCTTGGGGCCGTCCGTTCGAGATTGCCAGGAATTCTTGTCTCCTTTCTGCGCGCAGGTATAATTCGTGAACCCTAGTTTCCGCCTATGAAGGGTTAGAACACGTATTAGATCTGTTTAACTTTCTATCGATTAATACGCACACCAAAGGAAGGGTCCTGGGAATCCCCAGTTCCGTCAATTGGTATCAGAGCCACTTTGGATCTACGTATTGATTGATACGTCCATGTTGTCCAATAAAACCTACGCTATGTAATAGTCGGTAGATGTAGATCTGTTCTAACTCGGTTTTACAGGCATCCTAGATCCAACTATTATGGTCCAATACATGTTTTTGTTTGTGTTGTTTAAACCACGGATATGTCGTGGATGTTGTTGTTGCTGTGGATGTAATTAAAATCACGAGGGTTGATCGTGCTTATTATTTTAATTTTTCAATCTAGATTATGTGTGAACTCCTTCGGAAGGCATAGGATTGATGTAATTTTAATTATTTTTGATCAATCATGATGGCGGTGGTAGCTGCTTCTGACGCCGGACGAGATGCTGGTTTTAAGCAGTCCAGAGGCAGACCGATGATTTTCGATGAAGGAATCGACAGCCAAAACCTTAAAAAACAAAAAATCCTATGGCCTCCGTTACTGGTTTGTAGGTGATGTAATTATAGTTACGTGTTGGCTTTAGTACTTTTCTCCATATCGGATGAGTATAATTATGGATCACCAGTACAAACTTCCTTAGGGATTATTGTAGAAAGTTATCTAGTATGTGTTCACTTCTCCATCTGAAGGAACTTATTATAAGGTAATGGACTTAGTATTAAGTAATGGTATACACTTAGATACAAATAATGGTATCCTTTCCATCGGAGTCACTGATATTATTTGTATGACCAGAGCAAGACCCGCATATTAATTTTATTTGTCATAAAGTTATGTTGACATGATAGTAAAATTAATAAGAAAAACCTACTTGAACAAAGTTGAATTTGTATACCTCCACACTATCGTGGCATGCTAAATTCATGGTGTTCAAGGTGTTGGTGAATTTCTTATTATTGTTTTGAGGGAATCAATATTTAGTTAATTCAAAAAGTTTTTTTGCCCTACATAATTTTATTTATGTGATTCTCAGGATTTCAAAAAAATGGGTTCTTTCAGTCCACTTATAGTGATTCTTAAAGAAAACAAACTTACTAGACCTAATTATATTGAGTGGAAACGTAATTTGGACAATGTTCTGACTGCTGAGGAGTACAAATATGTACTTATTGAGGAATGCCCACCTAAGCCTGATATTAACTCTGATGAAGAGGTCAAAGAGGCTTATAAGAAGTAGAAAAAGGCAGATGTGATGGCGCGGTGTTACATTCTGGCATCTATGTCAAATGTACTGCAACATCAGCATCAGGCCATGGCCACTGCTTATGACATGATGTATAACCTCAAGGAACTCTTCGGACATCAGAGTGGAGAAGCTAGGCAGTTTGCTATAAAATGTTTGATGAATACAAAAATGGCTGAGGGTATACCAGTTAGGGATCATGTTCTCAAGATGATGGGTCATCTGAATGAGATGGAGATCCTTAGAACTAAAATCGATGGGGAATCCCAAGTCGATATCATTCTCGGGGACTGCCTAAAAGTTTTGATAATTTCTGCCTTAATTACAACATGAACAAAAGGTTGTATAGTTTGACAGAACTTGCAAAAGAGCTACAGGATGTTGAATCTCTCTTTAGACAGAGTGGTCATGTTTTTGATTCTGAAAAGGCTTCTACTTCTAAGCCAAAAGGCGGTAAGAAGAAGAATAAAAATCAGAAATAGACAAACTCAGCAAAGAAGGGCATGGGACCTCAAGGCGCGGTGAAAAAGCCGAAAGACAAATGTTTCAAGTGCAAAGGGTCAGGACATTGGAAGACTGATTGTCCATTTCTCAAACAAGAGAACAAAGAAGGTATATCTCATTTACTAGCAGTTGAAACATGTTTAGCAGTGTTATCTACCGGCACCTGGTGTGTAGATACATGAGCCACTAATCATGTCTGCAATACATTGCAGGGGTTCCAGGAAACCAGACAGCTCAGTGATGGAGAGATATGCTTGTTCATGGGTGATGCTACAAAAGTATCGGTTATTGTATTAGGAGATGTTACTTTATCTTTTGGTAGAAATAAGTCTTTGACATTGAGAGATTGTCTTTATGCACCTTCACTTAGAAGGAATTTAGTTTCTGTTTCTATGTTAGTTAAGGATGGATATTTAGTTTATTTTAATGACAATATTATTATTAGAAAGAATAAACATTCCATCTGTTCTGGTGCATTGGTTGATAATTTGTATGTCATTAATCCTATTTTGCCCACAATGCAACTTATGGAAATGAATAATATGTCATCTAACTTAAATAAGAGAAAAGAACATTCTTGTATGAACCAAACATATCTTTGGCACTTGCGACTGGGGCATATTAACCTAAGAAGGATTCAAAGACTGGTTGAAGATGGACCTTTGAGTTCATTGGAAGTGGAGGCACTACCAGTCTGTGAATCTTGCTTGGAAGGTAAAATAACCAAAAGGCCTTTTACGGCAAAGGGGTATAGGGCCAAAGATGTGTTGGAATTGGTTCATTCTGATTTGTGTGGACCCATGACTATCCAAGCTAGAGGTGGCTTTGAATATTTTGTCACATTTATTGACGATTATTCAAGGTATGGATACATTTATTTGATGCACCGTAAGTCTGTGTGCTTTGAGAAAATCAAAGAGTACAAGGCTGAAACGGAGAAAAATCATGGAAAATGTATCAAGTCATTACGATCTGATCGTAGTAGCGAGTACCTCTTTAGAGAGTTTAGGGATTATTTATCAGAGGCTGGGATTACATCCCAATTGACTGCACCTGGAATGCCCCAGCAGAATGGTGTAGCCAAAAGAAGGAATAGAACTCTTATGGAGATGGTTAGATCAATGATAAGTTATTCGGATTTGCCAGATTCGTTTTGGGGATATGCCTTAGAGACTGCAGCTTATATTTTGAACTTGGTTCCTTCTAAGTCAGTACCTCTTACTCCCACAGAGGTGTGGATTGGGCGTAAGCCTAGTCTGAAACATGTTCGCATTTGGTGTAGTTCAGCACATGTGCTGAATGGGAAAGCAGATAAGTTAGAATCTCGTACAGAAGTACGTTTGTTTGTAGGCTATCCATGAGGAACGAAAGGAGACTTATTTTATAGTCCTAAGGATCAGAAGGTCGTTGTTAGCACCAATGCCCGATTCTTAGAGGAAGACTATGTGATGAACCATAAACCCACAAGTAGAGTTGTTCTAGAAGAACTGAGACGTGAGACACCAAGTACTTCAGTACCAACAGTACAAGAGGATGAACCACAAATAACTGCACAACGTGTCACAAATGTTACACCACAACCGATAGTGCCTCGTCGTAGTGGGAGGGTTGTGATACAACCTGATAGATATATGTTCTTGGGAGAGTCGTCAGACTTCGTCCCTGAGGAAAAAGATTATGATCCCAGTACCTACAATGAAGCACTCGAAGATAAAGATACAGAGTCTTGGCAAAAAGCATAATATCTGAAATAGAATCTATAGATTCTAATCAGGTCTTGGAGCTTGTAGAACCATCCGTTGGTGTAAAAGCCATTGGATGCAAGTGGGTCTATAAGAGAAAAAGAGGATCAGACAGTAAGGTTGAAACCTTTAAAGCTCGGCTTGTAGCAAAATGTTTTACTCAAAGAGAGGGTATCGATTATGAGGAAACCTTTTCTCCTGTAGCCATGCTTAAGTCTATCCGGATTCTTTTATCTATTGCAGCTCATTTCGATTATGAGATTTGGCAAATGGATGTTAAGACAGCTTTCCTTAATGGAAGTCTTGAGGAAGATATCTATATGAAGCAACCAGATGGGTTCATTAAAAAGGGCCAGGAGCATCTTGTTTGTAAGCTCAAGAAGTCCATTTATGGACTTAAGCAAGCTTCCAGATCTTGGAACATATATTTTGACCAGGTGATAAAATCCTATAGATTTGATCAATGTCAGGATGAATCATGTGTATACAGAAAGTGTGACGGAAACGTAGTGGTGTTCCTAGTAATTTATCTGGATGACATCTTGCTCATTGGAAACAATGTGAAGGTGTTATCTGATGTAAGGGTATGGTTATCCAAACAGTTTGATATGAAGGACTTGGAAGAAGTAGGTCACATCCTTGGGATCAAAGTTCTACGAGATCGCAAGAACAGGATGTTGGGCTTAACCCAAGCTTCCTATATCGATACTGTACTAACTCGTTTTAGTATACAAAATTCTAAGAAATGTTTCTTACCTTGTAGACATGGAATTGCTCTATCAAAGGAGCAGTGTCCGAGGACACCTAAAGAGATAGAGAACATGAAAGCAGTTCCTTATGCTTCAGCAGTAGAAAGCTTAATGTATGCAATGCTATGTACGAGACCAGACATCTGCTTTGTCGTAGGCATGGTCTGCAGATATCAGTCTAACCCAGGACAAGAGCACTGGACTGCCGTAAAGCATATTTTGAAGTACCTGAAAAGAACTAAAGAGTATATGCTAGTTTACCAGACATATAGTTTAGTTCCCTTGGGGTATACAGACTCAGATTTTCAGTCAGATAGGGATTCCAGAAAATCTACCTCAGGTTATGTGTTTACTTTAGGAGGTGGAGCCATTGTGTGGAGGAGTATCAAGCAAAAATGTATTGCTGATTCCACTATGGAAGCCGAGTATGTGGCTGTCTCTGAGGCAGCCAAAGAAGCGGTTTGGCTCAGAAACTTTCTGTTGGACTTGGATGTGGTACCTAGTTTTCCTAAGTCTATTACACTTTATTGTGATAATAGTGGTGCAATTGTAAACTCGAAGGAACCACGAGCCCGTAAAAAAGGTAAACACATTGAGCACAAGTACCACCTGATATGAGATTTTATAAAGAAAGGAAAAGTTGCTGTGATCAAGATAGCATCAGCCGACAAGCTTGCTGATCCCTTTATAAAGAGCTTACCGGCTAAGGCTTTTGATAGTCATGTTGAGGGAATGGGAGTCAGATGTGTAGCAGCATAGCTTTAAGTATAAGTGGGAGATTTGTAACAGTATACTGAAAAGTAATGCTTTGAGTATAAGTGGAAGATTGTTAGTGTTATATACTAAAAGCATCACTTTTGTAGTAACCTTATTTCCTTAAATTTTGAATGAGAATCATATGGGAAAATATTTGCATATTGTATTTGTTGCAAGTGTTAATGCAAATGTCTGATATTCTATATTGTAGATAATATGGTGTGTGGTGTCACACAGAAGATCATATTATCAGTTCCCTATGGAGTATAAATAGTTCACACCTAGATGGACTTGGACAATCTATTGGAACGGTTGTAGTGTAATCTGGTATTAGTCTATCTTGACTATAGGTTTACACTAGTACACTTTGTGTATATTGAATAGGACCACTTGAGTTTGTTCTCTTTGTACTGACTACTAAGAGAACAAACACCTCTGTTATTATGGATGCTTGTGCTCTTAATCCGGATATAACGGACATGTATATGCAGTGTGCATTACTTTGACTCATAAAAGAGTGAGATTCATTATGGATCAACAACCTCTATGAATTGGATAATAACATTGTATGTATGATGGGCTGTTGATTATAAATGAAATCCATGTCCCGATACATCGAGTTGATGATGTTCCCTTAAGGAGCTCATAAGGATTGTCATGTAAACCCTGCAGGTGGATTATATCCGACATGAAAAATAAAGTTGAGCGGTACTACTTAAGGATAAAAGATGACGAATCAATATAGCTGTCAGTAACTTAATTTGATCGACGGACATACGATATCTTAACATGGGGAGCCAAACGAGCATATAATAAAAGGAGCACACAAACATAATTTGGGATTAGGGAGGTAGTACAATAATAGCTCATTAGTGGACCGAGCTATTGTTAATGGGCCTGGATTGTGTGTTCGGGCTGAACACAGGATATCCAGATCCGTTAGGAGGCCTAACTCTAATTTCTCCTCATGGTCCCTGCCGTAGCCTATATATATCCTCTATTCTCTGGCCCGCCAGATTACTGATCAGAAATCTGAAACTTTCTCTAAATTCGTGATTCACGTAAGGAGAGAAGAGAGGGCTGCCAAGGAGAAGAAAAGGTTGGAAGATCGTCGCCCACACGACGTCCAACTCGAGGAAGGAATACGTGCAGAAGATCTTGGGGTCGTCCGCTCGAGATTGTCCGGAATTACTTGTCTCCTTTCCGTCGCAGGTATAATTCGTGAACCTTAGTTTCCGCCTACGAAGGGTTAGAACACGTATTAGATCTGTTTAACTTTCTATCCATCAATACGCACACCAAAGGAAGGGTCATGGGAATCTCCAGTGTTGGCCCATTGGTCATATGGTCAAACTAATTTTAATAATTGATCAAACTCTGTCTCGATATATGGAGCTAGTCAGGATATCTCGGACTCTTGGACATGATCAAGAACGGCTATCTACTCAGTTCAAGACCGAAGCGTTGTTTGCCTGTTCGAGTCTGTATTTCTTTGAGCAATGTAACATTTTATTTTATTGAGTCTAGAAATACAATGTACACCGAGTCGTACTGGCAAATAGGCTATTCCAAAATGATTTCAAAATATTTTTAAAAATATCCTTTGTTTTGAAAAACATTCGTATTTACAAAAGCTCTAAAAAGGTTTTCAAAATTCTCTAAAATCTATTTTGAAAAACCCAAACCTAACCCTGACAGAACTCGGCCAGAGTTCGGCCAGAGTTCGGTTAGTGGCCGTTTTGCTGTTGAATTCCTTGGAACTTGGTCCTCCTGCAGTTGCAATTTGACCGAGATTTGCTCATCGAGTTCTGCCCGAATTCTGCCCGAATTCTGCCAGAATTCTGTCTTTGGAACTCCTATAAATAGAGATGGATTTCGATCATTTTAACTCACTCATTCACTTTCAATATTCTCTCTACTTAAAGCTTTCAGTCTTCCAAAGAGTTTTTCTCGAACTTTAATTTTCAGATCCCAAGCCAGTTACAATCCTCTAGTCGATTTGCCAGTGCGGTACGGTCTAGAAGTTTCTGAGTGATTGTAATCAGAAGGCTTGATAGAAGAATATCTCTTCACAATTGAAGTTGGACGAGTTCTTCGTATCAAAGCTCGCAGTTTTGCCAATAGTGGATTCAACTGGTAGCAAGAGTTCTACCGACTGGACTAGTCCTCAACAGAGGGAAACCAGTATACATCGCTGTCTTTGCGTTTGCTTTCTTATCTCTGCCTTTACATTATTTAGTTGTGATTATTATTCTGTGATCTTGCTGCTAACAATTTTTTTAGCATTATTCCGCTGCCAACTCTATTCATCCCCCCTCTAGAGTATTCTGCTTTACGATTCGTTCCTACAATTGGTATCAAAGCGGGTGTTACAAGTAAAGCAAGGTAACATTACAATAATTTATTCATTTAATTAATTGTTATATAGATCACAGCACAACACATGGCAACTGTGAAATTCACAAGTGAAGGCCAGGCCACAAACAGACCTCCACTGTTTGATGGTACGAATTATACCTATTGGAAAACACGGATGAGTTTCTTCTTGAAATCTCTTGACTTTGATTTATGGTCTATTGTTATTGATGACTATCAAAAGCTACCTCGTATAAATGTTGATGGAGTTTTAATTGAAAAACCCCATAACAGATATACAGAGGAAGAAAAGAAAAAGGCCAGTCTTGACGCACGTACTATTAACGCTTTATTTTGTGCTTTAGACAGAACTAAATTTAACAGGGTATCTATCTGCACAACTGCTAATGAAGTGTGGAAGCTTCTTGAAGTCACACATGAAGGCATGACTCAAGTCAAAGAATCAAAGGTCAGCAGACTTACTCAAGAGTATGAGGTATTCAAGATGAAGCCCAACGAAACAGTTACTCAGATGTTCGAAAGATTCTTGGATATTGTAAATCCTTTGTCCTCCCTAGGCAAAGATTACAGTAACCATGAAAAGATTCGTAAACTCCTACGAGCACTTACCAAGAACTGGATTCCAAAGGCTACTGCAATCATTGAAGGGAACGACCTCACAACTATGTCCCTCGAAGTACTCATGGGTAAGCTACTCACTCATGAACTGGAGCTACAAGATTTTGAAGAGCCTGCACCAAAGGAGAAGACGATCGCTTTCAAGGCTCAGTACAGAAAAACTGCTGAAGGTGATTCAGACAGCAGTAAATCTGATGCTGAAGATCAAGCACTCTTAGCAAGGAAATTCAAAAGATTCATGAGATATGAAAAAAGCCAAAGAAAACAATAGCAGAAACAACTGGTATCAAGATGATGCTGTCTGCTATGGCTGTAAGAAGAAGGGACACATAAGAAGGTTTGTCCTATAAACTCATCATCAAGCAAGAAGAGCAACATGTATGAGAAAGGGAACCTGAAGAGATCAACATCTCGAAAGTATGCCAACACCAGCATATGGCATGAAAGTGAGCCAGCGACTCAGAAGACGAACAATCAGAAGACGCTACAAATGTATGCTTTATGGCATCCGATCAGGTACTCTCTGAACCTGTAGTTGATACATATGATGACTTCATCTTTGAGCAATTAGGAGAAGCCTTCAGTGAACTGATAAGTGATTACAGGAAACTGCGTAGCAAATATCAGACCTCTAAGAAGGTACTCAAAGAGTACAAAGGTGAAATAAGAAGACTTACCGACCTACTAGCTGAGGTTAGAGATAATGTTAGTGAGTCTGAGCTTTCATCTGTCAAGCTCTTATTACACGAGACTATCAAGTCATCCGAAGAAAAAGACAAGGTTATTGACCAACTGAAAGAAGAACTTTCTAAAGAGAAAAAAGTCTTCAATGTGTACAAGTCAGAATGGAAGCAATCACTTCTGACTATACTAAGTTGTATGACACTTCCAAAAGATTGAAATTAGGTTAGAAAACAGCCTGAGACTGCTGCTTCCTACCCTAATACATGTCACTTACCGAATAATCGGAACATTCCCAAACCAAACACTGTCAGACCTAACCATATCAAACCTTTACCCCAAAAGGTTAAGCCCAAACAGGATTATAGGTATGCTTTCTTCTATACTAGAAAACCTAAACCTACCAACCATGCACATCACTCAGCTTTCAACACTAAACATGCACAATGTCATTATTGTGGCCACACTGGTCATATTTCTCCTGCATGTAGAATCAGAAAGCTTGTTGATTTAAATATTTATGCATGATACCAAAAGCTAACATTTCAGAACCCTACAAGAAATGGGTACCAAAAGTTTCATCTGTAAATTATTTTGTAGGTGGAACACCTTTCACATGCTAAAAGCAAATGGATCCTCGACAGCGGTTGTTTACGGCATATGACCGGTGACGCTACATTATTTGCAACACTGTCGAAGAAGAAGAAGAAGGAAGGTTATATCTCCTTCGGTAATAACTTGAAAGGGTATATCATTGGTATCGGTGATGTTGGTAAATCTCTCTATCCTGTGATAAGGATGTCTGTCTGGTTACCGAGTTGAAACATAATCTACAGCATAAGTCATTTAGCTGATCATGGTTATGGCATCAACTTTGGCAAAGACAAATGTACTATAGTTGATAGCTCAACTGTTTGTACTATCTTTGAAGGTATCAGGGAAGACAACATATATGTTTTCTATTTGTTGGAAGAAACTAACATTTCAGGTAGATGCTTAATGGCTAAAAGTGATGAGAGTCATCTGTGGCATATGAGACTCGGTCACGCAAATATGGTCACAATCTCAAGATTATCCACGAAGAAGCTAGTACGCGGTTTACCGGACATAACATTCAAGAAGGATTCGGTATGCAGCCAATGTGAAAAGAACAAAGCTACCAGATCCACATTCAAGTCAGTAAACGCAGTATGTACTACTAGACCTCTACAATTGCTACATATGGACTTATTTGGTCCTAGCAGAGTTGCTAGCCTCGGAGGTAAGTTATATGCTTTTGTAATTGTAGATGATTACTCTAGATACACGTGGGTATACTTTTTGACACGCAAGAATGCATTATCCGAATTTGTCGCCTTTTGCAAGAAAGTATAGAATGAAAAAGGTTACTTAATCACTCGTATTAAAAGCGATCATGGAGGCGAATTCGAGAATGCAGAATTTGAGCAATTTTGTGACACACTCGTTTTGTACACGAATTCTCCTACCCTTGGACTCCACAACAAAATAGAGTTGTGGAACGTAAAAAGAACTCTATCCGAAATGGCCAGAGTAATGTTAAACTAGTTTAGTCTACCCAAATATTTCTGAGCTGAAGCTGTCAATACAGCTTGTTTTGTTCTCAATAGAGTTCTAATTCGACCCAAATCGAAGAAGACTCCATTTGAGTTATGGTTTGATAGAATTCCATCAGTTTCATATTTTAGAATATTTGGTTGTAAATGCTTTATTCTTAATACAAAAGATAATTTGGAAAGTTTGACGAAAAGGTCGATGAAGGTATATTTTTAGGTTATGCGGCCAAGAGCAAAGGATACAGAGTCTTCAACAAACGAACTATGATCATCGAAGAATCAATCAACGTCACCTTTGATGAATTGAATTAAATGACTATCGATGGCAATGACGAAGATCTAACTGTACCAAGCTCAACACCAGCTGATTCTCTACCAACACCAGCTGATTCTCCAAGAGAAGAACCCGGAAGCAGCTACCTTCGGAGTCTGCCTAAAAGATTGAAATTTATGGCTGATCATCCAAAGGATTTGGTAATTGATGATATTACCAAAGGTGTAAGTACTCGTACATCCAGTAGAGATATTGTTTCTAGTGTTGCATTCATTTCACAGCTAGAACCCAAAACTATTGATGAAGTATGTAGTGATAATTTTTGGATAGATGCTATGCAAGAGGAATTAAACCAATTTGAACGAATCAAGTTTGGGAACTTGTTCCCAAGCCTATTGATCATCCGGTCATTGGCACCCGTTGGGTATTCCGAAATAAACTTAATGAGAATGGTTTAGTGACTCGTAACAAGGCTCGACTCGTAGCTCAAGGATACAATCTGGAAGAAGGTATCGACTACGATGAGACTTATGCCCCAGTTGCGAGATTAGAATCCATTCGCATGTTATGTGCATTTGCATTTTCATAATTTCATATTATTTCAAATGGATGTCAAGGGTGCATTTTTAAATAGTTTTATAAAAGAAGTAGTTTTTGTAGCACAACCTCCAGGTTTCACAGATTTTAAAAACCCTGATCATGTTTTCAAGTTGAAGAAAGTTTATACGATTTAAAACAAGCCCATCGTGCTTGGTATGATCGTCTAAGCTCTTTCCTACTTTACAACAGTTTTTCAAAGGGCAAGGTTGACACTACACTTTTTATTAAGTCTTTTAATGGCAAGCTTCTCTTAATACAAGTCTATGTTGATGATATTATATTTGGATCTACTGATGAATCTCTTTGTCAAGAATTCTCTAAGTGTATGCAGAATGAGTTTGAGATAGCATGATGGGAGAGCTGAAATTCTTTCTCGACTGCAAATCAAACAAACTGACAATGGAACATTCATAAATCAAGCCAAGTACACAAAAGATTTGCTAAAGAAGTTTGATCTGGACAATGTCAAACCATTGGCACTCCGATGGCAACTTCAACAAAGCTTGATATTGATGAACAAGGCAAGCCGGTCGACACACGTAAGTATCGAGGTATGATCGTTAGCTTACTTTATTTAACTACTAGTCGTCCAGATATTATATTTAGTGTTTGCCTGTGTGCACGTTTTCAAGCTAAGCTAAAGAATCACATCTGTGCGCAGTTAAGCGTATCTTTCGATACCTTAAAGGCACTTCTTCTGTTGGCTTATGGTATCCCAAAACCAAGTCCTTTGACCTTATTGGTTACTCGGATGCAGATTTTGCTGGATGCAAAGTTGATAGAAAAAGTACCAGTGGCACATGTCATTTCTTAGGCAAGGCTTTAGTCTCATGGTTTAGGAAAAAGCAAAATTCTGTAGCCCTATCAACAACAGAGGCTGAGTATATCGCCGTAGGACGTTGTTGTGCTCAGATTTTGTGGATGAAATAAACCTTAGAAGACTATGATTTATTTTTCACACACATTCCCATTTTCTGTGACAACACGAGCATAATTAATTTACTAAGAATCCAGTATGTCACTCTCGTACTAAGCATATCGAGATTCGACATCATTTTCTTAGAGATCATCATCAGAATGGAGATATGACATTGTATACATAGACACTGAAAATCAATTAGCTGACATCTTCACAAAACCTCTAGCAGAAGATCGTTTCAATTATTTACGTCGAGAATTAGGAATTTTGGACGTCAATAATGTTAATTAATTTTGTTTTATGATTATATTTCAATACGCAAAAACTGTGTTAGAGACATCCAATAAAGAGTCTGTCTGTCACCACAACTACGGTTAAGCGAAGCGGTACTTAAGAGTTCTCCGGTGAACCTCCGCCAGCTGGGACAGTACTCCTACAGCTAATTTAAGACAGTCGCTATGTAACGATATTTAATCTATAATAATATTAATTATATTAATTGAAGGTTGAAATTACTAATCTTTGAATTAAATTTTTGAAATGAGTCAATTAAAAAGAAAATGGCCCAAACCAATTAACAGAACCCCCAGACGAATTCGGCCAGAGTTCGGACCGAATTCGGCACGAGTTCGGTTAGTGGTATCTGGTTATATAACTAGAACCCGAGAGCCTCTTCTTCTTCATTGCTTCTAAAACCACTTCACAGCAACAGCAGTCGCGCGAAGCTCTCCAAACCCTAGTTCTTCCACTTCTTCGTTTCTCCAATCTACGTGGTAAATCCATCCAAATTTTAGATTCGTGCGCAGATCGTTGTCCTCTACAGCATACTTGAATCTCGGGAGGTATAACTCCGTATTTTTCCTCCTTTCAAATTCGTGCATATTTACTTTATTTGCACAATGCCGCCTAAGGGATTTAACCCCTTCAAGAGGAAGAAGACGACCAATCCTAGTGAGGAAGGATCATCTTCAATCCACCCACGGATTCCCTCTTTTCACCAGTTCAATCGAGCGATGGCGCGTTCGATGGGTTTTATTTTCAAACCCTAGATCAAGCCCTTCTGTGGTATGGAGACTTTTCTATGAGATCCACATGTACAGGTGCTCCTATCAAATGGACTGTGTTTCCAGAACCGCCCTTATTTTGAGGCATTAGGGTTATAATACTTTGTTAAACTTTGTTTCCTAGTAGCTACTAATGCCATTAGACTTTTCTATTGCAATATCGTACTAAACACGTTTGACGTAAGTACTCCGTTGGCGGACTAAATATCGAGTTCAATGATGTCCTCTTAGCGAAATCTTGGTATTTCTAACGAAGGTGCACCGCTTGATGATATCACTGAATTTGATTTCCCCGACGGCACGACACTTGCTAGTTTCAAAGCTGAACTCTGTGCCCCTGATCGAGTTCGCTTGGAAAGTTCAAGGCAAATAACTTGAACTTGTTTAGTTATGAATTGCATCGCATCATCTACTCCACTCTCCTTCCAAAGTCTACTTTAAAGGATGATGTCACATCACTTGAGCTGTCTGCTATGTATCATATTCTTAAGGGGATTCCTTTTTCTGCCCTAAGTCTATTATCCAGATGATGGGACGTTGTCGTGCAAGAGATAAAAATCTCTCTTATGCGATGATTCTCCCACGCATCTTCCAGCATTTTGATATTGATCTGTCAACTTGTACTCAAGACCTGAGCCCAAGTTTTTAAGCTATCTCGTCGTAGTATGACTGCTGCTGCTCCTCCTCCTGCTGCTCCACCTCCTCCCTACTCAGCAGTATGCCACGACCTTTGAAGGCATACACAAGCATCTTCTGATTTGTACGTCTCGATGACGGATATGGCCCGCGAACGTGAGTTCCGCGATGTCACTCGTTATCAGGCGATAACAAATTCTCTAGCTGATCTCCGATTTGCTCAGACTGGACATTCTGCCGGTTCTGTTCCTAGAGATCCAGCCTTTTCTGGTTACCGCTGTGAGGATGAGGCTGTTCATGCCTACTTTTAGCCCGGTAATGCATATGATTGGTATCGTTCTGATCGTGCCCCTCCTCGAGATTTTGTCGATGAGTTTTACGCTGGCGCCCCTCCTCACCCTTCTAGCGCTGGTACTTCTGGAGCTGGTCCTTCTGGATATGCCGGTCATGTTGATGATGATGATGAGGAGAGGAGATGTGATGATGATATATTAGCTGATTTTGAGATTTAGTTATTGTCTACTGTACACATGGAAATGCTCCGACATTCCAAGTTTCTTTCTTTCTAGTTTTTATGTTCATTTCTTTTGAGGACTTGTACTGGATATTTCTTGATGTCTCTTGAACATCATTTTATTTTTAGGATGCGTAGTTTATCTTTCATATCAGCTTATTTATTCTTTATAAGCATCTTTATCTGCTTCTATATTATAAACTGCCTGCCTGTGAACTACTTCTCTGTTTTGTCTTGTATATTCTCACTGCATGAGATATTATTTTCTTGTGTTTCTTCACTGTTGTAGCTTATGCATTAATTGCGGGGAACCAATTTCTTCACAATTATTTTGCTAAGTGACAACGGGAGAGAAAAAGTATCTAACATATTTTTGAGAATAATATAGGATTGAACAATTTTTTGGTATCTTATCTCAAAAGATGTTATATCATTCATAGTTTGTCAATTATCAAAATGGGTGAGATTGTTGGCCCATTGGTCATATGGTTAAACTGATTTTAATAATTGATCAAACTCTGTCTCGATATATGGAGCTAGTCAGGATATCTCGGACTCTTGACATGATCAAGAACGGCTATCTACTCAGTTCAAGATCGAAGCGTTGTTGCCTGTTCGAGTCTGTATTTCTTTGAGGAAGTAATCTTTTATTTTATTGAGGCTAGAAATACAATGTACACCGAGTCGTACTGGCAAATAGGCTATTCCAAAATATTTCAAAATGTTTTTAAAAATGTCCTTAGTTTTGAAAAACATTCGTATTTACAAAAGCTCCAAAAAGGTTTTCAAAATTCCCTAAAATCTATTTTGAAAAACCCTAACCTTACCCTGACAGAACTCGGCCAGAGTTCGGTTAGTGGCTGTTTTGTTTTTGAATTCCTTGGAACTTGGTCCTCCTGCAGTTGCGGATTTGAGCGAGATTTGCTCATCGAGTTCTGCCCGAATTCTGCCAGAATTCTGTCTTTGGAACTCCTATAAATAGAGATAGATTCGATCATTTTAACTCACTTATTCACTTTCAATCTTCTCTCTACTTAAAGCTTTCAGTCTTCCAAAGAGTTTTTCTCGAGCTTTAATTTTCAGATCGCAAGCCAGTTACAATCCTCTAGTCGATTTGCCAGTGCGGTACGGTCTAGAAGTTTCTGAGTGATTGTAATCAGAAGGCTTGATAGAAGAATACCTCTTCACAATTTAAATTGACGAGTTCTTCGTATCAAAGCTCGTGTTGTAGAAGTTGCAAGGACTTCGTAAGAAAACTTGCGGTTTTGCTAATAGTGGATTCAACTGGTAGCAAGAGTTCTACCGACTGGACTAGTCCTCAACAGAGGAAAACCAGTATTCATCGCTGTCTTTGCGTTTGCTTTCTTATCTCTGCTTTTACATTATTTAGTTGTGATTATTATTCTGTGATCTTGCTGCTAACAATTTTTTTAGCATTATTCGCTGCCAACTCTATTCACCCCCCTCTAGAGTATTCTGCTTTACGATTTCGTTCCTACACCCAGTTCTATCAGTATATTCATGTCTCCTAGCTCTCTCAAAATAGCATCAAAGGTCTGGTGCTCAAACTGCTCCACTGCTAGAATGATCTCTAGGTGGAGTCCCTGCTAGAATCGCTGCGCTCGGTCCAATTCGGTCGCCACCAAGGTGGGAGCAAACCGACTAAGCCTTGAAAATTCGACCGCATATCCATCGACCCCTTCCCATCTGCTTGAGATTGCTAATCTTGTCTGCAGATCATACCGGGCTGCTACATCAAAGTACTTCGTCTGGAAATTGTCACTGAATACCGCCCATAGACAGGCATCGCCAATCCAACTGCTTGCATCGCCCACCAACTGCGGGCTAAGTCCAATAACTGAAAGCGCACAACGGCCACCTTCTCTTCCTTTGGAGTCCTAGCTGCCTCCAGAATAACCTCTATATCATATAGCCAAGCATCAACGGCAATAGCATCTTCACTGCCATCAAAGAAGGGAGGGTTCAGGCGCTTGAAGCCGGTAGCCGCATTGTTCCCTTGATAGCCAACTCTGCCATAGGATATTGTTTATCTGCTGTAGGGCATCGTCCCGACGATCTTGTGATACAAGCAAGTCCCAGATGAGTCCCATCAGGGTTCTATTGTCAGGCTCTGCAGGCTGGGCTGGCTGAACTAACGGCTCTTGTTTCCCGAAGGCATGACTCGGGATGCAACTCCTGAGTGCTGGTCTTGGTCCTCAGGTTGCAGTTGGTTCACTTGTTGCTGGTCCTCTAGGGGTACTCCACTCGGCTGATCGGCCGGGCCAAACAATGCCACTGAAGAAAATACATGAAGAACAATAAGGAAGGACCAAGATAGATCAAGGATATAAGCATTTCTCAGTCAAGAATTAGAAAGATTAGAAAGTGTGAGTAGAGATCATGGCGAATGCAGATTGAGACATCTATTCAGTAAAACCCTCATACATCTTAATTTACAAGACCTGCATGGGCCACCACTTAAACCGTATCACACCCCAGAACCAGAATACTGGAGAACGGGAAACAGACACAGCCAGCTACGCACATTGAAGTGCAATCCATCTCGCAATATGATCACAGCTATCTAGATGCATAAGGGTTTATCTACAAGCCATCAGTCTCTTATGGTCAAGAACAAATCTAGTGTCTCAATCTTAAGCAAGCAAGTAAATGTTATAAGATGATAGATCATCAGACATACAAAGTAAGGTGTCCCAAATACTACATATTCAGATGATCATGAAGCTAGTCATACAAAATGTGAAGACTAGTAAGAGTTAAGCCATACATGATCAACCCTAGGATTTGTCAATCATGTTACAGCCCTTAGGCAAACACAATTTAAGTTTCAACACGAGCTAACACTTGCTCGGCGGCTAAATGCCTCAAAAGAATAATTTACAATAGAGTGAGAGAACAAAATTAGAAACCCACTCGTTATCTGGATTACTTTGGTATTCACCATCTGGATGGAAAGCGGGTAGATCCTCGGGTGCTACTCTAAAATATGGTCATACAAAACCAGCTGGGTCAGACCCCAGAAAGAGCAAGTGCCACAAGGGAGGCTCTACTTAGGAACTAAAACCAGCATATAATAAAAGAAGAACTGATAAAAGAGCATAGTTAAATAACATGAGAGACGGAGTTAACATAAAACATTAGCTTGCAGTAGGAGAACAAGAGGTGGAATATAATTCCCGTGTTAATTATGGATAATTCATTCAAGCATAGCCAATCAAGTTCTACGGCTTGCTATTATTAGCTAACTAGGATTATCATAAGCTTTGTTACTAACAAGATGTAATGAGATGTTCTCGCAGTCACAAGCCCTACAGACTATCCAGATTATCCAGACGAGGCTTACAAGAGTTATCAAGATTACTGGTGTACTTTAGTGCTTATGATTCAAGAAGTGCAACACATGACAGTGTGCTAGAAATGTGCCCTACTCGTCGGCAGGCTACAAGTCCACAGCTATGGCCGGGATAACTGGATCGCCTGTAACTGAAAAATCTCTCTATATAACTACTTGATCAATCTAGTCATTAACCTATCAGATTCATTATGAATCCCTGACCGTAGTAACCAGGAAGCCATGTCCTAGACATGATGCAAGACGAGACATGTTGCTTATACAGGCACAATCAACCACGGGATCAAGGCAAGAGTTACACTAGCAAGACAAGAATAGCGCGCAACAGCAATCAAGATTATACATGTCATGTCAGGTTTACTTGTCATGTTAAGAGTACTTGTCTGGAGTGCGCTTCGACGGTCCACTACCAAGAGTTATCAAGACTGGTTCATATTATCATGTTCAAGTTCAAGTCGAGCGCAAATCAAGTCAAGATTGGGTCATAGCCAAGTCATGTCGTGCTCAAGTTCAAGTCAAGTTCAATACTAGTCAAATCATTCCATGCTAAGATCGTGTCAAAGCCCAGGGTACTTGCAGGCAGTTACGAAACATAAAAACAAATGGCGCCAGGATGGGCCAGGGTGGCGCCAGGCCAGCCTACGCCTGGGCCAAGAGGTGCCAGGGCCAGCATGCGCCAGCATACGCCAGAATGCACCATCGCCAGCATACGTCAGTGCCAGCATGCGTTAGTGCTAGTGCCAGCATTCGCCAGCGCCAGCATACGCCTAGGCCAAGAGGTGCCAGGGCCAGCATGCGCCAGCGCCAGCATACGCCAGCACCAGCATGTGCCAGCATCAGCATAAGCCTGGGCCAAGAGGCACCAGGGCCAGCATGCTCCAGCATGCGCTGCTCTTCTTCTCCAACCAGCCTCTAAATGTTCATGGGAACCCATGAACTCTAAATGGCATAAATCCCTTAAATCAAGTCGGAATGTAACTTTTCAAAGATAAAAATTAGGTAGAACAAGATTTCCTACAACATGAAGCAACTAGTTTTCGAAAATACCAAGTTTCAATAGATAAAAACTAAGAAAAACAAGAAAAGATTAAAACTTAGATCTACGAAAATCTATCCATCAAAACCAAAAATGCCAAGTTCTAAAGAGGCTTAGAATCAAGTAAGGAAGAGAATAGAAAAAAAACTTGAGATCCATAATGAAGCAAGTTACTTGCCTAGGGTTTCTTGGGTGTAGATGGTGAGGAGTAATGGAGAAAGAAGAAATAAATAATAATGAAGAAATAAATAGAGAGAGAGAAGAGAGGAAAGAGAGAGAGAGATGAGAGTTGACTTATATATCAACCCTCCTCATCTCAAACCAAAATGAACCAATCCTAGCCAAGCTAAGCCAAGTCATGTTGAACCAAACTAAATAAACCAAGGCAAGCTTAAACCAAGATCAAGCTAAGCAAGACAAGTCTAACTACGGTCCACCTGATAATTGCTAGAAATCGTACACGTATATAGAAAATACGTATAACGGAAAACGGGAAAACGGGAGTGACACCTTGCTACGAGCTGTCCAACGTTTAAATTTTTGAATATTTGGGACACAATTCTGGCCGAACTCTGCCTCCCCTGACTAGTATAAATACGGCATGATTTCTCTCATTCACATCATCTCTCACCCTCATCTTTTAAGCCTTATATGCGCTAAGCCTTACTCTTCTAATTCTCTAGCCACAAAACTTCTAAGCCCCAAGGTGCTCAATACGATTCATCTAGAAGTTCTAT
>JANAVB010017596.1:1649880-1735400 GCA_029216955.1 Iris pallida | reverse complement strand
TTCCATGACGTCTGGTCGGAATCATCGTTGTTGCTCCTTCACTGGCTTAGCTTTAGACGAAATGTTCAGGCAGTGCATGGCGACTTTAGGGTCCAAGCCTGGCATGTTTTTATAGCTCCATGCGAAGACGTCGATGTATTCTCTTATAAGCTGTGTAAGAGATTGGCGTTCATCGCCAGATAGACTTTTGCTGATGAAGATTGGTTTGAAAGATGCTTCATCTCCTAGATTGACTTGGATGACTTCATCTCCGGTAGGTGGTTCCCGTTGTTCGAAGCGCAGCTCCCACCTAGTATCCATCTTTTGGGCCTATTATTCAAGCTCAATTGATTGGGCATCGTCTGTAATTTGGTCGACGAAAACCATGTTGACGGACTGAGTTGCTTTGAACATGTCGCCAATGCTGGAGTCTAAATCCCAGAGGGAAAAATCAGAGGAATGAGAACAACGATCTGCTTCATCATCTGATCTTTCGGAGTTATTGGAGGATTGACATAGCCCAAACCAATATTGCTTCGTTGATAGTAGTTCTCGGGTTTGCCTAGAGGAGCAAAGTATCGTATTGGCAACCGTCGTCCTCGACCATAATTTAGCCCTTTGTCGCTTTTGATGTCATATCCCATATTCTGGATAATGTTCTTGGCCTGCCAACTATACCGAAAAAGTTGCATTTTTCCAGAGTCATAGTCAGCTTCTGTGTTGTGCTTGGGAGAAGTAGAGTCTGGAACGAACTTTCTCTCGCCAATTATACGACCGAAGATGATTAGTTCTTCATCCTTCTTTCAGGGTAAACTTTTTCCTGCAGGTGAGGCGTAGTGACCGGCATATAGAGGTGTGGTCCTATGCCGTTCTCTAGGGCGTATATCGTATCCATGTAGTAGTTTACAGATTGATAGACATTGGAGTAATTCAAAGATAAACCTTTACTAAGAAAATACGCAAGTTCTTCTTCAGGGATAACATCGTCCACTGAAGGTACATTATGAGTATTAATATACCCATTGAGAGGATCATCATCTGGAAGAGGAGCCACAGTCTTGGCCGAGTTCACCACGTAGGATAATTCTTCAGGATTGGGAGGACGGACATTAGTTGGTTCCTTCCGAGATGTCTTGCTGAGAGTGATGGTCAATTGTTTGACCTTGTCAGGGTTACTCTTTTTCACCCAAATTGTGAGAGGCTTCGGAGTACTTTTTGGAGTAGTACGTCCTTTGACTCGGATAATCAGGGGACCATCATTGGAGGATGGACTTGCTTCATCTTCATTGTCAGCTTCGTTGCCATCGTCCTTGGGGGGCTGAGATCGGTAAAGTACCGAATCTCCATAGTAAGCTTCGATGCCGTTAAAAGGATCGACATCGGCAAACTCCGTCTTCACACGTCGCTGTTGACGTATTTAAAGCACTGGTGAAGTGTGGAAGGAACGATCATATTCTCGTGTATCTATGGACGTCCCAACAAGACGTTGTAGGATACATTGGCATCAATCACATAGCAGGAAACCTCCGTTCGGAGATCACCGATTTGGCATTTGAGACGGATCTTGCCCAGTGGATGGCTTCGACTAGCATTGAAAGCCATGATAGTTGTGTTGGTTGCGAATAGTTTGTGCAGAGGGATTCCCAGAATTTGAAGCAAACTTTTAGGAATGATTGAGGGAGGATCCTGGATCGATGTGCATGTGGTCCACCTTGATCGCCCCGATATACCCTGTATAGTACATGGGTCTATCATGACAATTATTTTTGAGTAGCATGTCCTGCTGTGAGAAGGTGATGTTGGGCACCACTTCCATAGTACTGTGGCAGTGGGGACAGGAGACAGGATCTTCAGCGGGGGCTTTGACTTCAGCAAGGTAAGAGTCGGCATGTAGTAATGCCTCACTTAAAGCCTTCCGTGTTTCTTTGAAGAGTCGTAATAGATCGAACAGAGACAACCTGGCAGGTGTATTGCCTAGCTGAGCCAGTATGTCAAAGTTGTAGGGCCGATCCATGCCTTCGGGAGCTGGTGCCTTCAGAGACTTGTTAAACCGCGTCTCCTTCTGCTTGGCTTTGTCCGTAGTTGGAGGTTTAGACGGGCCGACTTTTGAGCTTATGGGGGCAGCAGGAGCTTGAGGAGGTGCTGCTTCTTCTTGTGCGGGATCGTACGTCCGAAGATAAGTCTTCCCCGAACGCGTCTTGCCAGATAGAACCTCGTAGATGGGAGAGGATACCATATGTCATGACTTGTACTTCTTACCCCTTTTTACTTTGGGAGGTACTACCCCCTACGTCACTTCTTACATGAGGTCCGGATGGACCCATATGATCTCACCACGTTCAGTCGTGAGCGGGACCAATGTTGAGTTGCGAGTTGGCGGTAGGTTGATGACTTCCATTATTGCCTTAAGAATCGGACCACGCCGTCTGGGACTTCTGTGGAAGGAAAGTCACCAAACTGAAGAGAGATCATGTTAGAAGATACGACCTTGTCTTCAGCTTCGAGGTTGATCACTTGGTTGTCGATAAGCTGTTGTATCTTCTTCTTTAGGACGATGCAGTCCTTGGTGGAGTGATGCACGTACTGATGATAGAGACAGTACTTGGGATCAATGAGTTGGCTCGCCTCTGCAGGACGTCGTAGTGGAGGCAATATTAGCTTATTACCCTTCGTCAATGTGTGAAAGATGGTAATGACATCGTCTTCGTCAAAGAAGAAGGTCTCCTTAGGCTTGTCGGAGGTACCCTGAGAATTGGAAGCTCCTTTGGATGTGTCGACCTTCAGGAATTCTTTCCCTTTACCCCTACGAACAGGGATATTTTGAGGATGCTTGCCCTTATCTTCGAATTTGGGTGTTTTCAACTCCAGTAGTTCCAAGTTAGGAATGTCATTTTCAGCAGCATCAGCGACCCCAATAAAAGCGGGCCATGTATCATACTATGTATATCCTGAAAAAACTTTACTGTAGGAAGGAAGTTATGTCGACAAGTATCCATGAGTTCTGAGTCTGGTATGCCGAAGGGCATCTTCAGTACTAGCCGCCTGAAGCGTTCGATGAAGGCGATGACATACTCAGTCCTCCTTTTCTTAGTCTCGATGAGGGTGGACATACTAACATGCATGCCGCTCTCATAAAACCTGTTGAGGAATAATCTCTCCAAGTTTTTGAATGAATTGATACATCCGTCAGGCAGACTGCAAAACCATTCGAAAGCTATCCCCTACAAGGTGCTAATAAACAGCTTCGACAAGAACCGATCGTCTCTGGACAAGTGCAGAGTCTGCGTGTTGAAGTACGTCATGTGCTGACGAGGAAAAGTCAACCCGTCAAATGAATTCAGCGTCAGCAGCTTGTAGTTAGGAGGGCAAGTAGCGTTCTCCCACTCAGGAGGATACGGTTGAGATATCTCATCTTCTGAAGCTCGTCTTTGTGTGAGATGGTGTCGAGACGAGCGACCAGGAAATCAATTACATCCTGTTGATTGAGCAGGTGTTGGGAAATGACTGCTGAATGGTTGTCAGGCGTTGTTGTCGAAGGACCACCCCAACAATTACAAGATTTGGAGAGGCACAACGGAATGATACTCCTTTTGCAGTGAAGGAGGGTTGTTGCTGTGAGCGGACTGGCGTGGACTGAGATGTTTGTTGAGGTAGAGCAACAGCCCCAGCAGCTTGAACTGCCATAATACTGGTAAGCATATCGGTGATATTGGCAAATGCTGTTTCAAGACCCTCTAGCCGTTTGCTGGTCTGATCACTGGCTTCTTCAGGTCTTTTTCCGTCTTCCATGTATGTAGATAACATACAAGGAAGAACAGAGGAAACAGTACAACTGGTGCTGATACTGTCCGTCTTCGAGTGGACCAGTCCTTCATCTTCAGGTAGAGGAGGCAGATAGTCGCTATCAGATTCAGAGGGATCGTCGAAGGCTACCCCCAGTATGGAGGTCATCCGCTTCAGACTCTGAGGGAATACTACCCCCAGCTTGGGATTCTCCGTCGTCCGTACGAAACCTTGCCTTTGACCGAGTACCCATATAAACTCCTGCAGATGTGACAGCCTGCTGGCCATCTATTAGTAGACTTTTTCTACTTCATCTCGCGGAACTGAGAGAGAAAGTTGGGTTCGCAGTCCACCGTCTTTGATTGGGGCTTCCATATGGGGTCCCCATGAAGCCATGTTGGAAGAAACACAGTGACTTCTCATCGTCAAAGAAGTGCAGCCGTCGAAACACGAATTTTCTCTGAGGCACTCTTGTTGCTTTGGAGCAACAATAGTTGATAATAATACTGGTACACGGATGTGCACTATGAATTGTTATGTCCTCCCTCGCTTTACGCTTATAATTTATCATGTCGCGCTGTAACATCCAGTTTTCCAAATGAGGGTAATTTTAAAATTTTGTAATTTTAGTCTTTTAATAATGATATTTAAATCATGATATGATTTTTGGTAAATTTTAAATCATTTTAAAACTAATTTAAATCATGACTTATGATTTTGGTGTTTTGATAGTGTAACCTTGGAGACTGGTTGACCTAGAGCCTAGCCATGTGATTAGGGTGTTTCATTTATCATTTCCAGTTCGAGAGTATTTTTGTCATTTTGAATCTAATTGAATTTAATATATATATTAGGAATTTAATATATTATTAAGAATGGTGTGATTTTAATATTATTTAATTGATTGCCATGTATTGTGATTAGCCTAACTTAGTTTGGACCTAACCTAGATTAGTCATAGCTAGTCTTAGCTAACCATGGTTAGTGTTAGTTAGTATTAATTAGAATTATTGGAATTTAAGTAATTTTTGGTACAATTTAATTTAGTGCAATTCTTGACTTTGACTCATGGTGACTTAGGGGACTGTCCTAGAAGCTAACCTAGGTCATGACTATTTGGTTAGGTTATGGAACCCTAGCTTGACCTAAGTTAGTGATATCAAACCCATTAGAACTTATTTGGAGAGATTAGGAATTGATTAGGCTTGTTAATGGCTTGTGGTTTCACAAGTCATGATTTATGACTTAAGCCTTAGAGACCCAAAGCCCAACACCAAGTGAACCCTAGCCCAACATAGCCATGGCCGGCCATATAGGGATTCCCCCACCTATTTAATCCCTCCTAGAAGTTAGGGCTAGCCTCCATTAGTAATTTCTCAAGTTTTAGAAAAAGGTAAGTCTCCATCTTCATTAATTCCTAGAAATTCTATTTCAATTCCTTTTCCACCCAAACCAATTGCAATAGGTCCTAAATTTACTCTACTTGCTGTTGGTATTGAGAAATTTCAGGGGAGAAACAATTTGGGAGAGTTTTGGAAGCTTGAGGATCCACTCATTTTGGGACTTTTTGAGCCTTTACAAACCTATAGGTAAATTCAAATCTACACCATAGAATATTGTTTTTATTGTATATTCAGGAATCCCTAGGCCTACCGTAGCTGTAGGTATAGCTAACCCTAGGATTCGTGTCCGATACGTGTCCGTATCGGACACGTATCAGTCCATGTATATAGGTGTTTGACAAAATGCCCCAAAGGGCATTTCGATTGAATTTCTGAAATATTTCTGAATAGGAATTTAGTTTGTGACCTCGCTTATGAGTTTCCATTGCTCTGAGATTGTATTGGTGTCGTGTCGTGTCGCCACGGACACGGGAACACGTGGTTGCACACGCGCGCGCAGCACTGTGGCTGCCCTGCTGCTCTGGGTCATTTGTGCAGTGGTCGCGCCAGTAGGGCATGTGATACTTGACACACACCTTGGGGAAACCACTAACACCACGTGTGTCAAGTTACACGACCTCTCGTGTCGTGTCGGACACGATATCGCACGTGTATGGGAAATACACTGTGCATCTCAGTGCACTGTTTTGTGTTCTTGTTTTCATTCAGTTTTTAAATGTTTAATTCATGTTTAAATTTGCTAATTAAGATCCTAACATGTCTAATAATCTATGATTAATTGAGTTACATGTTAGTATAGGTTGTTGCTTGTGAATGGGTATTTGAATGTGAAGTTGGCATACACTGATACCATGTCTGATACGTGTTTTTTTCAGATTTCCTAAATAATAAATTCCTCTTTTAAGTGATGTTTTCCACTGATTAAATGTCCCCACATGATTGCTAGTATATATAAAAGAAGTATTTCAATTCAAATTTGGCTTTTGGTTTGTAAATGAGAATTTAGACCTTGTGTTGGTTTTCGAAGGATATAGTTGATACATTGGTTTGAGTTGAGTTCAGTTCTATATATGAACTGTAATTGAACTCATTCCCTATTTCCTGTGATGTTCCAGGAGCTGTGTGTTTGATTGGGATGTTTTGGTTTTGAGTTGGGCTTTGAATTTGTGATTGAGAACTGCTATTTCATTTCCCTAATTCCTGAGATTCATTAATACACTGAATTGGTTCCTCCCTATTTAACCTGAGATTTTATGAACTGAAATGAACTGATTTATTCATTGGGTAACTGAATTGAATGGTTATTTCATTCTAAATTTACTGAATAGCTATAACCTGAGAATGAAGATCTTAATATCCTGAACTGATTGATTTCCTATTCACTGTCAAGCTATTTCATTCTTCTTTTTCTTCTGAAATGAATGTTGATTCATAGTTAGCTGTCAATGCATTCATTCCTAATTCCTGATGTGGTTCAGTCCCTATCTACCTCACTGTTTCCAGGTTTGAACACATGTCACTGTTTTCTATTGACACTTGAACACAAATGTGTATCATTCACTGATTTTCACCCAGTCACACAAATGCATTTCACTGATTTCCACTTGACACATGTATCACTCACTGAATACTTGTTTTTCCCAATATTGGTTACTGATTTTCTATTCCTATTACCTAGGACTGATTTCCTATAGACACTGTTCACTGTTTCCTGCATTCAGGATTCTACACACTGTTTACTGATTAGTTCCCTGTGAAATGGCAACTGAGTTTAACCCCTATAAAAACTGTCTTGTTTCTTCCTATTTGACACTGCACACAGGATCACCTAGTACATAGGTTATTGCCATGCCACTGATTTCCAGTTTTCACTATAGTTAGCTCACTGTCATGTCTTTCCTTTTTCACTCACACACTTGAACACAGGACCCTCATGTCTCACACACAAGTGTATCACACACACACATGTTATATCACACACTCATGTATCTCACTACACACACTCTTGCACTCTTATGACACATACACACACACTTGGACACATGCATGAGTCCTTTCTGCTCTCTATACACATATATATATATGTATTTGAGATGTATACATATATGTATCCTATATCTATGTGTGCCTACTATTACATATATTAGATATAAATGTATGTGTAGTATACACATAGGTAACCTATATGCTAATGTGTATTCTATATTATATTAAATAGCTATATCAATATGTGTTATATTTAGATATATTGACATGTGTTATGTGAGTATGGTTTGGTTCATAGGCATGGTATAGCCTATGGCCTATGGATGGCTTGAATGCAGTATAGAGTCTAGATTAGACTTGTGTAGCCTTGTTAGACCTAGAATAGACTAGTATAGACTTGTTGACTTAGGTTTGACCTAGTTGACCTAGTGTGACTTCTAGGGTTGGCCAGAGTTGACCAAGAGTTGACTTTGGCCTAGATTGACCTAGATTCTTGTAGAATGTATTGTAGTGCATCTTATTACCATTCTGGACTTGTTGTGACTTGTACTATTCTAAATAGGTGCCAGATACCACTCCTCGGACAGTACTTTCATCTTGGACATTCAGATAGCAGGTGAGTACATTCTCTGATCTTTTTATACCCATCTGGACTATATTCTTGCTCTAGATTACTTTACTTGATGCTGACACGTATCTTCACGGATTAGTACTATATGGATCCTTTTTTGAGATGTTATCCCTCTACGGGTGCATCCGGTATTTTATGTTCATGTACTTTATCATGTGCATCAGGTACTCCTTGTACTCGTACTAAGTTTATGTATTCACATGTTCTCATGTGCCTTCATGTACTATCATATGCCTCATGTACTACTCATTACATGAGTTCACATATCTTTAGCTGTATTCATGTGCCAATAACGTAACTTGAATGGATCCTTGTGTATTGATTGGGACGGGGTGAGTAGAATTAGTTATGTGATCATTATCCCCAGTAGGTATTCATGTGCCCTTAGTTGTATTCATGTGCCCCTAAGCCGTTTACAAAACCATATTGTACTCTAAATCACTTAGCCACTTACAGTTTTTATCTATCATGCATTTACTTTCAGTTACAAAATATCTCCTGTTTTTTCCGTACTTCCTTTTCAGCATTTTCTGTATTTTACTCTATTACATGCTTTATACTCCTAACCTGTTATGAACTGTTTTGAGAGATATGTGCTCGTTTCCGTCCTGATTGGACTTGTTGAAAATTTTACAAAGGACGAGGAGGAGGCCTGCATAGATACTTTCTATGGGACAGCCTTAGAGACACTTGCGATCCAGACTTCCAGTCGGATCCCTTAGCTGTAGAGACTGTTGCTCCATAGATATCTTTATCTTATTTCTTGTATTAGAGATTTGAGTTGTTATTTGGATCTGTATTATTTCTGGTTGTCAGTGGAGTTTATCATAGACACTTAGCTTTCTCTCTATTTGTATTCCTGTGGATTTGGATCTTGCATCTTTTATATCATTCTATCTTATCGTATTCTACCTTAGATGTGATTGAGATATATTCTGTTATGTCACCCCATTCGGGGAGTATAACTGTTTATTACCTTAAACTGTTAGATGTTGTGACCTAGGACAGCGTTCTACCGCCGACACTACGGCGTAGGCTGGCGTTGTTACGTACTCGTACCCTCACAGTGGGTGTGGGTTGTGACACATTTTTAGTGGTGGCCCATGCAGGTCGAGTTTGTGTAGTGGTATTCGAACTAGAGCATCACTACAGCCTGCAGTAGCATTAGGATATATTTTTGAAGGTACTCAATCACAATTAGGACTCCTTGAGAGATTTCTGGGATAACCCTTGAGAATCTTATTTAAACTTTAAATTGAATTTGATTTTGATGAATCGTTGTTGATTTTGATTTTTCTATCGAGATGAATTTTATGGCCGGAGTTACGATATTTTCTGATAACATATGTTGACGGGAATAACAGGGATGGTAAAACGTCTACTTAGTTATGGAACTTGTAGTTTATTGCAGCCATATTAGCTGGCGTGGCGGAAACATAGGGACCTGACTTCGGATGTACGTATCTTGGTTATGAGATTTGGAATTTCTCGCAGCTATACCAGTCGGCATAGCGAGATTTCCAAATGACATGATTGTAGAGGTGTATACCCTAGTTATGGAATCTATCGTTTATCGCAGCCTTGCTTACTGGCATGGCGAGGACTCTGAGTAATGTGATTTTGGACAGACGCATATGATTATCAGATTGTATCTTGAGAGGGTTTTTAAATATATCATCTCTATCGTACCATTCTGTTGTTATAAATTGTACCCCATCATCAAATAACTTAGGAGTAAGAGTAACTTTAGCTGTTATTATAAACCTTGTATAACTTCTTTCTATAAAATTCTTCCTAATACAATGAATCGATGATTTTTGCTAGACCTTAACTTGGATTTGATATTATAACTCTGGTTTCAAAATGGTTCCTTCTTTTAAACAGATAAGCAGAACAGATTTTATCATTATTTTCTCCTTGCCATTATTTTTTGTATTACCTTAATATATATATATAGTGGACACTGATGCTGCCTGACACGTATGCATGCTACACTTGATTACCAACCTTTCTAAATGCATATTAATATGTTGATGTTAATTTCTCAAAATCCCAATAATTCTAATATAGGACAGTATCAGTAACTAGTTCTCCGTTTCCCAGATTAATTTCGTAAATTAAATTTAAATTTCATGTTATTAGTTGTTGTTTATATTACTGCACATATATGTTACATACAGGGTTTCAAGTCTTAAAGAAAATTGGTTGAGTTTTGTGTTGAATTTGTCAAATCTGAGACTGTGTACATATTAAACCTTTAACCCTGGATTCTAAGTGTTTAGTTCAATTTGCAGTTTTCAATTGTAATGTTTTGAGCCGTATACATTGTTGTGTGTAGGTATATAATGTTAGGTTTCATACTCTTACATGTTAGGTTGTGGTTGTGGTAAACATTGAGTTGGTTTTGATGTTCGAATTTCTCCAAAATTTTGAAAACTGAATACATGTTAACATTTTTACATTGCTTTCAAATGTGTAGTTCAATTTCAGATCTAATATGTAATGTTGAACTAAACTGAAAGATCGGACCCTTTATTTCAAGTTTTAACCCATGTACACTTGACACTCTACACTAATGTTCACAACTGCCTTGAAAACCAAACCCTTCATCTCTATGTTATGATCATATATAATATATATATATATATATATATTATATATATAGTTCTGTATACATGTTATAATGTATGTAGATGCATAATTAAATCTCTACCTCTATATATATATCGTGATTGGATTTCAATGCTATTGACTTTCGTTCCTTAAACTTTTGATTTTGATTTTTTTAAATAGTACCCATTTATATTTGATTTATTTTTTATAATTACCAGTTTTCAGATAGAATGATAGACTGCCTTACAGCCTTGATGATTGATTTACTCTTTTTTTCAGTATGGCACCCATGACCCGAGCCCGTCGTCTGAGAGCCGCTGCAGCTCCGGATATGACTAGGAGCGTGCTCCCACTTCCTGTTGCTCAGGAGGTAGTGACCCCTTAGGCTGACCCAAGGGTAGTGGCACCTCCCTCCATCGAGGAGGTGTTAGCATCCTCACCAGGGAGTTTCTCCCACCACCTGTTATTCAGGAGAGAGCTGCAGTCTCATCTGAGACCAAGAGTCCTCCCCCGCCTCCTCCTCTGCCTCTAGGAGCGGTACCCTATACCATACCCTCGGCATGTTTGTTTCCTGACGGAGCTCAGATATCCAGACTTCTCCGGGATGTGTTGAAGGCACAGAGAGTTCTGGCTGAGTGTAACGCCCCAGTCCCAAAATAGTAGGACTAGGAACGTAGACATGCCAGCTGTATTCATACGAAGTATACTCCAATATATATGAAAGCCTCGTATAAATACATAAGCTGTAAAATACAGTAGAACCATAACTAATCTCATCCACACAGAATAAATCAATAAATGATATCATATAATGAGAATGAATTTATCTTGATACAATATGTTGGGCGGAGACAAATCCACTACCAACAAAATAAGGAAAAGTACATAGAAAATGAAATAAGTGGCGAGCGAAGCGAAGACAATCCAAGTGCAATCGTCCTCGAAGAAATAGCGAAGATCACGGCTAGAGCTAGAACACCTGCGAAAGACAATAGCACACACACCTGGAGAGATAACTAGGTCCTCAGAGGGACGTAACAAGACACATAATATCATGCCATATAAACTGAATAAATATTGCTTAAATAAATAAGTCAATCGAATTATAACATGGTCCAATATGCACCTACTGAACGAGCGTACCATCCCCCCAACCAACCATCCCCCAACCAAACAAGGACAGGAGATGGTAAACTAATTCACGGTAACGTATCTTCCCATGCTATGAATCCAATATGGTATCCGGACCCCAACAAGGTTCAATACCTTCTCATCGAAGTAGTAAGTCACACCTACAACCAAACAAGGACAAGATGTGACGAACTAATCCGCGACAAGTTATTGTTCCAAGCCACGGTCAGATACAAGTACCCAAACCAAAAGTACTCATACCTAACGGATAAGGGCGCCTAACCAACTCTAGGTGAATGCAGTTTTAAGAACAGTTCATGGTCGCATGACTAGGTCAAGTCAAGAAAATACCGATACAGTACCTCAGTAGCGAGTCACAACACCATATACTATTCCTCAGTATCGAGCGAGTCTATAGCATATAGTCTACCTATCGTTCCTCAGTAGCGAGCGAGTCTACGATAGATAGGGTGGTAGTCAACTTCCAATCATGTTCTTCCCGCCTAATGCTAACTCTATAACCGCTAAGTCAAACTAGCATACAACCTCTATTAGCGGTTATTCCTATCGCACGGCTTGTACGTACTGGTGGCCAGCCAATCACGCACTTCCGTCCTACATGCGACACACAACTTCGTGGTACAACGTGTCAAGGCCAATGAATGCAACACACAAGGTGGTCCCTTAAATCTAGGTTTAATTTGTAAGAAAATAATACACAGCAGGGAATATAAATGAACAGTAAGTTCTAGCAGGTTATGCCATGTATCACAGTTTTTGCATAAGGAAAGTAAATAATGCATGAAATATGAGCTAAAAATAAGTAAACAGCAAATGGCAAGGTGTCTTGCCTGGTAGAGCGCCTGGTGTGCTGCGATAATCATGGTGGCATGAACTGCGACTTTGGTACAAACTATACAAGTGGACCTCTGTTGATGGCACGGACAGTTCCATTGGGTCCAGAAGGGTCAAATTAGTTAGGATCGACTTAAGGTAGGCTTGAATTTGAGAGATTATAGGAATAATGGGATTGGTCTTGGATGGAAGGAAAATCAAAGATAAATGAATAAAAATAAATATCTACGTTTTTCAAATAAAAATAATAAAAAAAATAATAGTTTTTCTGAGTCTAAATATTTATAGGAAAAAATACTTGAAAATTTCTTAAAGTCAAGAAATTCGTTTTCGGCTACATTATAATTTATAAGTTAAAAATATTTCTTAATTAATAGAAAATCTGCAACAACAATATTTTTATGAGCCAAAAATATTTATCGAAATACCTTGAAAATCCAGAAAATTCACTTTAGGGCTAAGAACCAAATTTGATTTTATATGTAGAGTTAAGTTACTACTATATTTTGTTACAGAAATTTATATATATAAAAAGTACTACGATAATAATAACAATAATAATATTAATAATAGCAATAATAAAAGAAGCTAAAGAACTCAACAGAAACTGGCAACACAAAATAACCAAAATAATTAATAGTGATAATAATACTAAATAATAATAAAAACAAAAATAGCAAGAATAATCAATACTAATAATAAATATCCTAATAATAATAATAATAATAATATAATAATAATAATTTTGATAATAAAATAACAAAAATATAAATAAATGAAAAAAACTCACAGGTGGTTCTCCTCTTTCGAGGAGACCACAGTAACAATTAAGTTAGAACAACTAAAAAAACAAAAAAATATAAGCTCTGTTCTCTTCTCCCCAGAGGAGAGAGAGATCAAAAGGAAAAAAATATGAGGAGAAGAAAGAGGAACGAGGGAGACGAGCTCGGGCGGCGCGGCGGTCGGTGAGGGGTCGGTGTGTGACGGACGATCGCCGACGGCGATGGGGTCCGCGGAGTGAGGGAAACTTGAGGGTTCGGCCAAGCGTAGGCGAAGGTCGGCGGAAGCTCGCGCGGCGGAAGGCTTGGGAAGGTCGGCGGGCTGGTCTCGGTCGAGCAGAGTAGGGACGGAAGCTGGGAAGTCGGAGGTCGGGACAGGGCTTCGGCGAAGGGGGATCGGAGGTGGCGGATGCCGTTCGCGGCGCTGCGGCCAGCTCGGCGCGCGGCAGGAGGCTCATCGGCGGCGTAGGTGAGTATGGTGGTGGGTGGTTTAATTTCTAGAGTTTTCTACTTTTATTTTCGCTTTTGGGTGGCGGATTGGGGCTCCGGCCGGTGATGGCCGTGGCTGTGAGCGGCGAATTTCGGGGATGACGGTGGTGTTGGGTTAGCCTGTGTAGGCGGTGGTGGTGGTTTCAATGGTTGCGTGGTTCGGGTCTGGTTGTCACGGTGGTGCTGACAATGAACGTCGGCCGATGGGCCAGCGTGGGTGGTGTGGTGAGGGTGGAACGGGGCCAGGTGGCTGTGTGCTGGGAGTTGGCCGGAGTGGTCGCGGGGTTGTCGGCAACAGTGGTGGTGATGGTAGTTGTGGTTAGATTTAGGGAGGACAAGAGTCGGGTGGCTGGTGGTGATGGGGACATTGCCGTGGTGGCGACGGGTGTTCCAAGGGTGGAGGCCAAGGCGGTGATGGTTGGGTGGACAGGTGGTGTCGGGGTAGTCGAGCTAGTTTTAGGGTTTGGGTTAAGGTTTTGGTGTCGGGGTGTGTCCGACACGAAAACATCAATGTATATGTAAACAAGATAAGTAGTGGATAGGACACGGACACGGTCATGGACACGATGCACTCACTTTATAGAATTTTGGAGAAATATTGTGGAGAAAATATTGGAGGAGTACCTGCCTATTTATAGGATGTGGGAATTCCCAATTGGATAGAATTAGGAGTAGTTTAAAACCCAAATTAGATAATTCATCTATTTATTTAAATTAATTCAATAAATCCGTATCCAAATCAAAATCCAATTCTAAATACAATCAAATCTAAATCTAATTAAATTCTTGGTTTAAAAATCAAATGGGATAATTCAAATTGCAAATATTTAACTATTTAATTTATTCCATAAACTCAAATCAAGATTTAAATGCCACAAAAATTTTAAAATATTTTCTAAAATACTAATAATATTAATTTCGAAAATACACTATTTTTAAAATAACTAATAAATAATTACTAAATATTTATGTATGTACAAATAACGTTTACGTAAATATACTTTTTTAATATACCATTTTATGGAAAAAAATAATTTATTATTACAACTGTATAAATGAAAGGCTTTTCATAATTAAAATCATAAACTTTGAAAATGATAGCTAGAAATATTACATATATTATTTTGAAACCTATAAAAAAAGAAAAATATTTTTCTAAAAATTGTACGCTTGCACATATTCGCACTCGTCGAGCAAAAACGAAAAATAAAATTCCGTACACGACGTATGATACGACTACGCGACGTACAATACAAAAGTACTAAATTTAATAAAAAATATAGTAGAAATTTAGGGGTTTTACATCCTACCCAACTTAAAAGAATTTCGTCCTCGAAATTAAGAATTTGTAGGGGGTGAGAGGCACAAGGGGGTATCGGTGAGGAATAATCGTCCACAACGTCCAACGCAATCATGCATTAGGAAATCGCGACTTCAATAACGGCGAGAGTAATCATGGGGTAGCTCAAGAAGAAAAATGTGTAAGGTTTAAAGATAAAACATGCGATAAAGGCTAGTATTTTATTTAGAGAAGAATAGATTAGAGATCTTAAAGATATGGTTTCTTAGGGGTTGGTTACTTGGTACGATTGAGAGAGCGATTTGGGTCACTCCTAACTTAAGTGATTAGAAGGTTATGAGAGTAAATATAGGGCCGAGATAAGAACGAGCAGTTTAGGATGAGGATATAACAACCTTGAGTGAGAATGGTCATAGTCGATAGGAAGGCTAGAAGAAGTTCTAGTATGACGCTTTCGTCCTCTAAAAATATGTGAGGGCGAAGCAATATAGAGTTCGAAGGAGGCGTTTATCGAATACGAATACGTGATTCAAGGACGACCAAAAATTTCAAAAGGAGTTGCCAAGGCAGTCGCGGATGGGACTCTAGAGGACAAGTTTAGCTATGTCCCCATCCACGTAGAACGATAAATAAAAGCGAACCAAAGTGCACTTGGTTGATCAGACCATCATGCAACGGTTCGGATAGACAATATGTTAGTGGGGGTACCTCCATTAACATATATGTCACGAACAAGCTTGGTAAAAGGCTAAGCTTGCAAAACTAGGCTACATTAGCACCATTAGTCTAGATAATAAAATATAGGCACGATAATAGATGAATAAAAACAATTATGAATAGTCTAAGAGTCATAAGGATCTAAGTCTTGTTTATTCCTATACCATCATTCTACGATTTTATTGACCAAGGCTTGGTTGACCAAATGGGTTAACTTCCTCTAGTCTCTATAGTATAGAGACTACCATTTGCATTTCCTTAATGGTCAAGGGTGTGTCAAGTCGTGGGTATTCTACCCAACTTAAAAGAATTTAGCTAAGGGTGTTTGGGACATCTAACTAGTAGGGTCAATCTCTAGCAAGCACGAAGGGAAGATAAGAATAGGGATGGAAGGAAGCAAGCAAGATGCAATTGATGAGTCAAACGGTAGATAAAATCAAGGAAAGAGGTCAAGTATGTGGATGAGATCCTAGACTTCTAATCCTATACGCGGGCTTGCTTGGTACGGTAAAGTAACCAAACAATTTTTCTTGACCTGCATGGGCAACCACAAAAACATGTAACGCCCCAGTCCTAAAATACGTAGGACTAGAAACGTAGACATGCCAGCTGTATTCATACGAAGTATACTCCAATATATGGAAGCCTCGTATAAATACATAAGCTGTAAAATGCAGTAGAACCATAACTAATCTCATCCACACAGAATAAATGAATAAAAGATATCATATAATGAGAATGAATTTGTCTTGATACAATATGTTGGGCGGAGACAAATCCACTACCAACAAAATAAGGAAAAGTACATAGAAAATGAAATAAGTGGCGAGCGAAGCGAAGACGATCCAAGTGCAATCATCCTCGAAGAAATAGCGAAGATCACGGCTAGAGCTAGAACACCTGCGAAAGACAATAGCACACACACCTGGAGAGATAACCAGGTCCTCAGAGGGACGTAACAAGACACATAATATCATGCCATATAAACTGAATAAATATTGCTCAAATAAATAAGTCAATCGAATTATAACATGGTCCAATACGCACCTACTGAACGAGCGTACCATCCCCCCAACCAAACAATGACAGGAGATGGTAAACTAATTTACGGTAACGTATCTTCCCATGCTATGAATCCAATATAGTATCCGAACCCCAACAAGGTTCAATACCTTCTCATCGAAGTAGTAAGTCACACCTACAACCAAACAAGGACAAGATGTGACGAACTAATCCGCGACAAGTTATTATTCCAAGCCACGATCAGATACAAGAATCCAAACCAAAAGTACTCGTACCTAACGGATAAGGGCGCCTAACCAACTCTAGGTGAATGCAGTTTTAAGAACAGTTCATGGTCGCATGACTACCGGGTCAAGTCAAGAAAATACCGATACAGTACCTCAGTAGCGAGTCACAACACCATATACTATTCCTCAGTATCGAGCGAGTCTATAGCATATAGTCTACCTATCGTTTCTCAGTAGCGAGCGAGTCTACAATAGATAGGGTGGTAGTCAACTTCCAATCATGTTCTTCCTGCCCAATGCTAACTCTATAACCGCTAAGTCAAACTAGCATGCAACCTCTATTAGCGGTTATTCCTATCGTACGGCTTGTACGTACTGGTGGCCAGCCAATCACGTACTTCCGTATCCTACATGCGACACACAACTTCGTGGTACAACGTGTCAAGGCCAATGAATGCAACACACAAGGTGGTCCCTTAAATCTAGGTTTAATTTGTAAGAAAATAATACACAGCAGGGAATATAATGAACAGTAAGTTCTAGCAGGTTATGCCATATTTAGTTATTTAAATAGATCCATAAATCAAATTTAAATTTAAATAAATTCTTGGTTTAAAAATCAAATGGGATAATTCAAATTGCAAATATTTAACAATTAAATTTATCCCATAAACTCAAATCAAGATTTAAATGCCACAAAAATTTTAAAATATATTTTCTAAAATACTAATAATATTAATTTCGAAAATACACTATTTATTTAAAATAACTAATAAATAATTACTAAATATTTATGTATGTACAAATAACGTTTACGTAAATATACTTTTTTAATATACCATTTTATAGGAATAAAAATAATTTATTATTACAACTGTATAAATGAAAGGCTTTTCATAATTAAAATCATAAACTTTGAAAATGATAGCTAGAAATATTATTACATATATTATTTTGAAACCTATAAAAATAGAAAAATATTTTTCTAAAAATATGTACGCTTGCACATATTCGCACTCGTCAAGCAAAAATGAAAAATAAAATTCCGTACACGACGTATAATACGACTACGCGCCGTACAATACAAAAGTACTAAATTTAATAAAAAATATAGAAGAAATTTAGGGGTTTTACACTGAGATCCTGAAGGAGCAGGGCCGCGGGATCCAACTGCTGTGGGATTTGGTATTTTCAGGAGGATAGCCTAGTTCTAAGAGGACGAGGAGCAGTGTATACCCAGAGCCCCGTGAGCACCCAGACTATCAGCCTAGACCATCCTACCCAGTCCAGACTCCTGTTCAGCAGATGCCAGCTGAGAGAGTTCCTACCTGCACCTTCTGTAAGAAGCCTGGACATGTATGGGGCTACTGTAGGAAGAGAAGAGGGGTGTGCCTGTTATGTGGGTCAGCTGCACACATGCTGCGAGACTGTCCTGCTGCACTTATCCCAGCCAAGTCTCCGCCTTCGGGAGGGGGTTCCTGCCACCAGACCTAGTAGGAGGTGAGTCCTTGACCTATATCTTAGCCAGTCTTTGATAATTAATGCACCCTACCATATTGTTGTATGTTTTGATACCTTATGATTGCTTTGATCTAATATGACTAGAATGGCTAGATGAGACCTCAGACTGATACCACTTACCAAAATCCTATATGTTATCCTCCCAATTGCATGATTTAGATAAGTTCTCTTTTGACCTTGATTGTTTGGGTTTGACCTAGAAGGGGTACGATCATCTTAATTTCGAGGACGAAATTTTTCTAAGGTGGGTAGGATTGTAACACCCAGTTTTATAAATGAGGGTAATTTTAAAATTTTGTAATTTTAGTCTTTTAATAATGATATTTAAATCATGATTTTTGGTAATTTTTAAATCATTTTAAAACTAATTTAAATCATGACATATGATTTTGGTATTTTGATAGTGTAACCTTGGAGACTGGTTGACCTAGAGCCTAGCCATGTGATTAGGGTGTTTCATTTATCATTTCCAATTCGAGAGTATTTTTGTCATTTTGAATCTAATTGAATTTAATATATATTATTGGGAATTTAATATATTATTAAGAATGGTGTGATTTTAATATTATTTAATTGATTGTCATGTATTGTGATTAGCCTAACTTAGTTTGGACCTAACCTAGATTAGTCATAGCTAGTCTTAGCTAACCATGGTTAGTGTTAGTTAGTATTAATTAGAATTATTGGAATTTAAGTGATTTTTGGTATAATTTAATTTAGTGCTATTCTTGACTTTGACTCATGGTGACTTAGGAGACTGTCCTAGAAGCTAACCTAGGTCATGACTATTTGGTTAGGTTATGGAACCCTAGCTTGACCTAAGTTAGTGATATCAAACCCATTAGAACTTATTTGGAGAGATTAGGAATTGATTAGGCTAGCTAATGGCTTGTGGTTTCACAAGTCATGATTTATGACTTAAGCCTTAGAGGCCCAAAGCCCAACACCAAGTGAACCCTAGCCCAACACAGCCATGGCCGTCCACATAGGGATTCCCCCACCTATTTAATCCCTTCTAGAAGTTAGGGCTAGCCTCCATTAGGAATTTCTCAAGTTTTAGAAAGAGGTAAGTCTCCATCTTCATTAATTCCTAGAAATTCTATTTCAATTTCTTTTCCACCCAAACCAATTGCAATAGGTCCTAAATTTACTCTACTTGCTGTTGGTATTGAGAAATTTCAGGGAAAAAACAATTTGGGAGAGTTTTGGAAGCTTAAGGATCCACTCCTTTTAGGGCTTTTTGAGCCTTTGCAAACCCATAGGTAAATTCAAATCTACACCATAGAATGTTGTTTTTATTGCATATTCAGGAAGCCCTAGGCCTACCGTAGCTGTAGGTATAGCTAACCCTAGGATTCGTGTCCGATACGTGTCCGTATCGGACACGTATCAGTCCATGTATATAGGTGTTTGACGAAATACCCCAAAGGGCATTTCGATTGAATTTCTGGAATATTTCTGAATAGGAATTTAGTTTGTGACCTCGTTTATGAGTTTCCATTGCTCTGAGATTGTATTGGTGTTGTGTCGTGTCGCCACGGACACGGGAACACGCTGTTGCACACGTGCGCGCGAGCACTTTGGCTGTCCTGCTGCTCGGGGTTATTTACGCAGTGGACACGCCACTAGGGTACGTGATACTTGACACACACCTTGGGGCAATCACTGACACCACGTGTGTCAAGTTACACGACCTCTCGTATCGTATCGGACACAATATCGCGCGTGTATGGGAAATGCACTGTGCGTCTCAGTGCACTGTTTTGTGTTCTTGTTTTCATTCAGCTTTTAAATGTTTAATTCATGTTTAAATTTGCTAATTAAGATCCTAACATGTCTAATAATCTATGATTAATTGAGTTACATGTTAGTATAGGTTGTTGCTTGTGAATGGGGATTTGAATGTGAAGTTGGCATACACTGATACCATGTCTGATACGTGTTCTTTTTTCAGATTTCCTAAACATTAAATTCCTGTTTTAAGTGATGTTTTCCACTGATTAAATGTCCCCACATGATTGTTAGTATATGTAAATGAAGTATTTCAATTCGAATTTGGCTTTTGGTTTATAAATGAGAATTTGGACCTTGTGTTGGTTTTCGAAGGATATAGTTGATACATTGGTTTGAGTTGAGTTCAGTTCTATATATGAACTGTAATTGAACTCACTCCCTATTTCCTGTGATGTTCCAGGAGCTGTGTGTTTTATTGGGATGTTTTGGTTTTGAGTTGGGCTTTGAATTTGTGACTGAGAACTGCTATTTCATTTCCCTAATTCCTGAGATTCATTCTTAATACACTGAATTGGTTCCTCCCTATTTAACCTGAGATTTTATGAACTGAAATGAACTGATTTGTTCATTGGGTAACTGAATTGAATGGTTATTTCATTCTAAATTTACTGAATAGCTATAACCTGAGAATGAAGATCTTAATATCCTGAACTGATTGATTTCCTATTCACTGTCAAGCTATTTCATTCTTTCTTTCTTTTCTGAAATGAAAGTTGATTCATTGTTAGCTGTCAATGCATTTATTCCTAATTCCTGATGTGGTTCAGTCCCTATCTACCTCACTGTTTCCAGGTTTGAACACATGTCACTGTTTTCTATTGACACTTGAACACAAATGTGTATCATTCACTGATTTTCACCCAGTCACACAAATACATTTCACTAATTTCCACTTGACACATGTATCACTCACTGAATACCTGTTTTTCCCAACATTGGTTACTGATTTTCTATTTCTATTACCTAGGACTGATTTCCCATAGACACTGCTCACTGTTTCCTGCATTTAGGATTCTACACACTGTTTACTGATTAGTTCCCTGTGAAATGGCAACTGAGTTTAACCCCTATAAAAACTGTCTTATTTTCTTCCTATTTGACACTGCACACAGGATCACCTAGTACACAGGTTATTGCCATGCTACTGATTTCCTGTTTTCACTATAGTTAGCTCACTGTCATGTCTTCCCTTTTTCACTCACACACTTGAACACAGGACCCTCATGTCTCACACACAAGTGTATCACACACACATGTTATATCACACACTCATGTATCTCACTACACACACTCTTGCACTCTCATGACACACACACACACACTTGGACACATGCATGAGTCCTTCCTACTCTCTATACACATGTATATATATATATGTATTTGAGATGTATACATATATGTATCCTATATCTATGTGTGCCTACTATTATATATATTAGATATACATGTATGTGTAGTATACACATAGGTAACCTATATGCTAATGTGTATTCGATATTATATTAAATAGCTATATCAATATGTGTTATATTTAGATATATACTGACATGTGTTATGTGAGTATGGTTTGGTTCATAGGCATGGTATAGCCTATGGCCTATGGGTGGCTTGAATGCCAGTATAGAGTCTAGATTAGACTTGTGTAGCCTTGTTAGACCAAGAATAGACTAGTATAGACTTGTTGACTTAGGTTTGACCTAGTTGACCTAGTTTGACTTCTAGGGTTGACCAGAGTTGACCAAGAGTTGACTTTGGCCTAGATTGACCTAGATTCATGTAGAATGCATTATAGTGCATCTTATTACCATTCTGGACTTGTTGTGACTTGTACTGTTCAAAATAAGAGCCAGACACCACTTTTCGGACAGTACTTTCATCTTGGACATTCAGATAGCAGGCAAGTACATTCTCTGATCTTTTCATACCTGTGTGGACTATATTATTGCTCTAGATTACTTTACTTGATGCTGACACGTATCTTCACGGATTAGTACTATATGGATCCTTTTCTGAGATGTTATCCCTCTACAGGTGCATCGGGTATTTCATGTTCATGTACTTTATCATGTGCATCAGGTGCTCCTTGTACTCGTACTAAGTTCATGTATTCACATGTTCTCATGTGCCTTCATGTACTATCATGTGCCTCATGTACTACTCATTACATAAGTTCACATGTCTTTAGCTGTATTTATGTGCCAATAATGTAACTTGAATGGATCCTTGTGTATTGATTGGGGCGGGATGAGTAGAATTGGTTATGTGATCATTATTTCCAGTAGGTATTCATGTGCCTCTTAGTTGTATTCATGTACCACTAAGCCGTTTACATAACCATATTGTACTCTAAATCACTTAGCCACTTACAGTCTTTATCTATCATGTATTTACTTTCAGTTATAAAATATCTCCTATTTTTTTCGTACTTTCTTTTCAGCATTTCTTGTATTTTACTCTATTGCATGCTTTATACTCCTAACCTGTTATGAACTGTTTTGAGAGATATGTGCTCGTTTCCGTCCTGATTGGACCTGTTAAAAATTTTACAGAGGACGAGGAGGAGGCCTGCTTAGATACTTTCTATGGGACAGCCTTAGAGACACTTGCGATCCGAACTTCCAGTCGGATCCCTTAGCTGTAGAGACTGTTGCTCCATAGATATCTTTATCTTATTTATTGTATTGGAGATTTGAGTTGTTATTTGGATCTGTATTATTTCTGGTTGTCAGTGGAGTTTATAATAGACACTTAGGTTTCTCTCTATTTGTATTCCTGTGGATTTGGATCTTGCATCTTTTATATCTTTCTATCTTATCGTATTTTACCTTAGATGTGATTGAGATATATTATGTTATGTCACCCCCATTCGGGGAGTATAACTGTTTATTACCTTAAACTGTTAGATGTTATAACCTAGGACAACGTTCTACCACCGACACTGCGGCGTAGGCTGGGCGTTGTTACGTACTCGTACCCTCACAGTGGGTGCGGGTCGAGACATGCGCAAGTCCGTGGAAGGGAGTTTTACCTTACAATCCATGTTGCATGCATTGTCGAGCTTTGCATGCAGGTTCGTAAGGAGAGTAGGCGCATCCAGACTTAGTTCACGTGCAGGGGCAACCCCCACACCTAAGTTCTGTGATGTCCTTGAAGACAACCTCGTGCTATACGCGTTGGGGATTACCTTTTTGTTGTGGGCGCATAGGCCTTGGAGACTGGCCTTGGGCGCATGCTCCTTGACAGCATGTCTGAGCCTCCTTGATGTGGGCACATAGTATGGATCCAGAGAGCCTGGATGCATAGCCTTGGGCGCATGGCTTTGGATGCCCAGCCTGCTGAAGACAGAAGTGTTCTGGTTGGGGCTATGCGCCCAAACACTCCTTGGGTGCATGGCTTCGGGCGTATGCTTGGTGGAGCAGCGCTATTTTCTCCCAGTTTTGCCTCCATCATTTGTGAGCCTCGCCGGGTTTGTCCAGAGTGTCGCACACCCCGATTCTTGGCATCATAGTATTTTTCTTTGCCAAGTCTCGGGTGTTGAACACCATGTTGTTGGTTGTGCAGGGAAAAAGTCACTAGGCTAGTAGAGCCCGGAATGGTGTGAGCCTTCTCTATTTAGGGAACTTCTGTGGCAGAGTCATGCGCCCATGTGACAGAGTCCTCCAGTTACATATCTGCTATGACACTAGCAGGATATGCACAGCGAGCCTTCGGAAGCCAAGTCTTGTGAGACTTATTTGGCTTTGCTGATTTTGATGGAGTAGAGCCATCCCTCGAGAGCATCTCTTCGAACGCCTGCTGATCGAACTTTACGATCAGCATCTTCTGAGTGCTCCCCACTTTATCGGTATCGGATTGCGTCACGACCTTCTCGTCAAAGAAAAAGATAGTCTCCAGCAGAGTCACCATTTTTGTGGACACACACAGAAAAGAAGAAGAAAACACTATCTTTTTTTTATTGGCGCAAGGCACCACAAATCGAGTACGCCTGAGAGATCCTGAGCTGAGGATCCCCGAGTACAAAAAGAATTCTGGGGAATGGGACGATGGAGATCGAGCGACAGTTGCTCCTTTACTCCGTTGACACTCCGTTCTGTGTTTTAAAGAGGGGTGAGGGCCCCCTTTTATAGTTGTTCTTAATTTGGAATGATGTTATGCGCCCACATGAGGAAACATGCTGGTTTTTATATGGGCATATAGTCCTGCTTTGGGCGCATAGGATGTAGGCGCATACAGGCTGCGAGATCGTGGGTTGGTCGTGGTGTTGACGTGGCCGTATACTTCAGTGTATGACTGCTCGTAGAGACTGACGTGGCCATGCGCTTCGGTGCACATTTTGATCATGGCTTTGACTGAGTCAGGCTTGGGCGTATAGCCATGTCTCAGGCTATGCGCCCTCCTTTTGGAGGAGCTAGTCTTGGGCGCATTAAACTTCACTGGCTGGGCGCATGAAATTTACTGACTTGGCGCATGGAGCTTCACTGGCTGGGCGCATGGAGTTCCACTGACTTGGTGCATGGAGCATCACTGACTAGGCGCATGGAGCTTCACTGGCTTGGGTGCATGGGGCTTCGTTTGCTAAAAATTTTTTATGCTTCTACAGACACAAACCAAACCCTTCCCTGAGGCGTCACCGTAGATAGTGAACCCTCATGATCTTGATAGCAATGTCAAAATCGGAGCTATCGTCAGCCACTTCTTCAACTCATCAAAAGCGACCTGACACTCCTCTGACCAAACAAACTCTGCATCTTTTCGGGTCAGCCAAGTCAATAGCTCTGCAACCCGGAAGAAATCCTACATGAACCTCCTATAATAGCCTGCCAATCCCAAGAAGCTCTTGATCTCTGCTACTGAACTCTGTGCTATCCAAGCCTCAACTGCCGTGATCTTCTTCGGGTCAACAAATATCCCATCTCCAGTCACCACATGACCCAAGAAGTCAACTCTGTCAAGAAAGAACTCACACTTCGAGAGCTTGCCATAAAGCTCCTCCCTCCTGAGAGTCTCCAAAACCACTCTCAAGTGCTCCTCATGCTCCTCCTCAGTCTTCGATTACATTAGGATATCATCGATGAACACCACCACGAACTTGTCCAAGTATTGGTGGAACACCTTGTTCATCATGTTCATAAATACCGTCGGTTATTAGTCAACCCAAACGGCATCACCATGAACTCAAACTGGCCATATCGCATCCTGAATGCGGTCTTCGAGATATCCTCCTTCTTCATATTCACCTGATGGTAACCTGACCTCAGAACAATCTTAGAAAATACCCTCGTCCTACTCAGCTGATCGAAGAGATCGTCGATCCTCGGCAACGGGTACTTGTTCTTGATCGTGAGGTTGTTGAGTGCTTTGTAGTCGATACACATCCTGACCGACCCATCCTTCTTTGGTACGAAGAGTTCTGGTGCACCCCATGGTGAAGAACTCGATCGGATGAAGCCCTTGTCCTGCAGGTCATCCACCTGCTTCTTTAACTCTACCAGCTCGCTGTTGTTCACCCTATAGACGTGCTGAGATATCGGTTCCGCGTCGGGAACTAAGTCTATAGAGAACTCCTTGTCTCTGTCCGGTGGTAGTCCTGGCAAATCCTCCGAAAAGACGTCCATAAACTCCGCTATCAAAGGGTGTGGCACTGCTTGCTCCTCAATTGATACTCCGCTGAAAACTCTGCTGCTCTGCTCCGCCTACCGTCGGGTGAACTCGAACTCTGGCTCTCCGGGTGCTCTGAAAAGAACTCTACCCTCGCGGCAATCTATGCTGGCGTGGTGCCTGCTCAACAAATCCATACCGAGTACAATATCGTAGTTGGGCAATGGCATCACGAGCAGACTCACATCCAACACTCGGCCTCCTAAATCAACTCTACGACCCTTGCAAATCACTAACGAGGATAATACTATCCTCGGTCGTGATCTTGCAAGTCCTAGATAACGATTCAGATACAAGGTGGTGTCTAATAGCAAAAGATATAGACACGAAGCTGTAGGAAGCCCCCGAATCGAACAATATAAAAGCTGGAATGGAGTCGAGAAGAATAGAACCTGCGATCAGCTCCCCGATAGCCTCTGCGTCCTCATCTGCCATAGCGAAAGCTCACCCCTGCTGACCTCCCCTGGCCTGCTGTTAATGCTGAGCAAACCTCTGCTGCTGAGTCTGCAAGGGTCCCTTCTAGTACACTGCCGGAGTTCTGGCTCCCGCTCCCTGAGCTGCTCGTCCTGAAGACATGAAACACTCCCTCAGCTGGTGCTCCGCCAAACCACAGAGTAGGCACCTTCCGAGCCTCTTCCTGCAGTCATTCCATACATGTCCTGGCTTCTTGCAGAAACCATAACTAACGGGCTGCTGCCTGATTGCCTATGGCTGAACCCTCGGCTGCTGCTGCACCTGCTGGAAAGGTGCACGACCTTGATCCTGGAACTGCTGTGGCTGGAACTGTCTCTGCTGATGCTGATGCTGCTGCTGAAAGTGAGGCCTCTTGGCCGGTCCTCCGCTGCCACTGTCTCCCTGAGTATCTCGTCCCCTCTTGAGCCTCAGCTCATGATCATCCTCTGCCGCTAGGGCACCCACCAGAATCTTCTCAAAAGTAGCACTCCGGTCACTCTTGGTCAAGAACTTGAGCTCCTTGACTAACCCCTTTCGGAATCTTCTGGCCTTCGCCGTCTCACTGAGCCCCTCAACAAATCTGCCCAGACAGCAGAACTCCCCAGTGTACTCTTTGACAGTCTGACTGCCCTGAATAAGCTCTCAAACTACGTCTTCAGGGCGCCTAGCACTGTGTCAGGGAAAAACTCCTCCTTGAACAACTTCTTGAAGGCTGTCCAAGTCTGTCCCTCTGTACCGACCCTCGGGTCCGTCTGGTACCAGGTGCGGGCCAGGTCCTGCATCTGACTACCTGCCGCCTCGATCTGCAGTCGTACTAGAATCTCCGCCAGCCGAAAGATCTCCTAGATGTGCTCTATCCAGTCATCTGCATACAGAATCCCCTCAGTGCCACGAAAGTCCTGCAGATGCATCTTTTGGAAGTCCTGGATTACTGGTGTCCTCGGCTGATATGGTTGTATCTGGGCTGCCTGCGGCTGCACAATAACTCGCTCCACAGTCGTCAGGGCAAGCTGATGGGCATTCTCTATGCCCTGCTGGAAATGAGGGGACTACTATCGCTGGGCCTCCACCATCCTATGAAAGAACTCGAACAACTGCCCTGTGTCAACTGATCCGGAAGGTGGCTGCTGCCGAGAGAAATCAAGAATGACGGGGGAAGGTCTCTGTACAGGCGGAGGTGCACCTCCAAATGCAGCAGAAATGCCAACCTGAGTTGGCACAATAGGAGCTGCGATCTCAAGGCCCTGCTGAATAGGACGAGAGGTAGCCGACCTCTCGATAGTATCCTCCGGACCGGAGCGATGAGATCGTGTCTCCATAACCATCCTGAAGACAGATCAAAATAAGAAGCAATTGCTGAGAATGTAGCAAAAAATCAAAGGAGGACAGTTTATTTATTCAAAGGAAAACATTTAATCAACAAGAATTTAGATGACAAATATTGGATCGGAGTTTTCCTAATGTGATTGAGTACCTCAAAACTATATCCTATATCCTACTGCAGGCTGTAGTGTTACTCTAGTTCGAATACCACTACAAATCTAGACCTGTATGGGCCACCAATAAAAACGTGTCACGACCCACACCCAGTGTACGGGCACGAGAAGTGGGTACATCCAGCCTACGCTGCAGTGTCGGCGGTAGAACGCTGTCCTCGGTCACATACATCTAACAATTATAAGGTACCTGTACAATGTATACGCTCCGAAATAACAAAATCCTAAATAAGTACATAATATATCCAAATAAGACAAGACTATAGGGGTAATGTCCACAACATCCAGAATAACAAAATCCCAAATAAGTACATAATGTATCCAAATAAGACAAGACAATAAAGTAAGATAACTAGTCTAGCTAACTAGCCTAGACTACTGGGGTAATGTCCTCTGCAAGGGTTGGGTCCTCATGGGAGTCTAGCTCGCAGGTGTCATCTAGGCTTGCTCCATAGTATGTAGGACATAACTCCTCAATGTCATCTGTAATATTTCAACAGGTCCAGTCAGGACAGGAACGAGCACAATACATCTCACGTAGTTCATAATATGACATGACATGAAATATAAATATGTTATAGAGTAAGATACATGAAACGCTAGAGAATATATATAAAGCAAAAGAGATGACTGTAAAAAAATATCTACTATAAGTAAAGAACTAACAGTGACTAGTGATGTAGAGTACAATATAGACATGTGAACGGCTTGAATTTGCAGATGATTATTCTAAGAGTTTGCACATGATTATACTACTTTGGAATTGTTTACATGACCATTTATACTCCCCCGTACCCCAATCAATACACAAAGATCCAGCCAAGTTATGTTATTACACATAATTTCATATGGGAGCCCATAAATGGATGCAAACATGCATGAAGTATACATAAAGGGCTCTATGAACATGAGAGTACATGAATCATAAGAGTGCACATGAATGGTGAAAGCACCGGAGTACATGATGAAAGTGAAACGCACGTGACATGACGTAACCCGATGCTCCCGAGGGGGATAACATCTCATGAAGGGATCCATATAGTACCAATCCGTGTTAACAACGTGACAGCATCAAGTAAAGTAATCTAGAGCATAAATATAAATCCTATCAAGTATGAAATGGTTAGAGAATGTACTCGCCTGGTATCCTGAGTATCCGATGAGTATATATGTCCAGACAGAGTAGATGAGTCCTATTTAGAGCAACACAGGTCACAACATGTCCAGAATGATAATATTAAATTTTACAATGCATTCTGTATGAATTCTAGGTCATTCTAGACTAAAGTCAACTCTTGGTCAACTCTAGTCAACTTTACTAGTCAAACTAGGTCAACTAGGCCAATCCTAGTCTAATCAAGTCTCCCTAAGCCTAACCAAGCCTAGGCTAGCACTCAAACACAATCAAAAGCCCAAACAAGTTATCACACACAAGTATAAACAATGTATATACATAGGTATTCATATAGGCTAGCGCCTAATACACCAGCAAGGCACAAACATGGTACACATATATGTAAGTAGGGGGGTGAGTGTGTGTGTCAATATTGTAGTGGATAGTAATATGGTGTGTGTGTGGACTGTCTCAAGGTGTGTGTGTTCAGTTGTATAGTGTGATAGGGTGTGTGTGTACCACTTTTGGTATGATGAGGGTGTGTGTGTACAGTTCACATATGTGTGTGTATAGCTGCACAGTGTGACAGGGTGTGTGTGTGTGTATTCAGTGAGTGACTTGTGTGCGTGTTTGGCAACTGTGTGTGAGATGAGGGTGTGTGTGTGTATAGATCACATAGTGTGTGTGTGTGTGTCAGTTTCAGAGTGATATGGAGTGTTTATGAGGCATACATGTGTAGTGTGTTCTCAGGTTACAACCTAGGTTGACAGTGAGCAATTTCTAGGTTTATGTGTGTACTCAAATAGCCCTATACAACACAGTTATCATTTAGGAATCCATCTCAGTGTACACCCATTCAATAAATCAGTTTAATACATTTAAGAAATCAGGAAACATTTCTAATGCAACCCAAAGTCAATATGTAACATCCAACCAAATCCCAAATCCATTTCGACACAAGACAGTTTTCAAATATCAGTAAACTCAGTTCTTTTCGAAATCAAACCCAATCTTCAAAATAAAATCTAAATTGCCAACCTAAACATGAATTATTATATACCAGTTATGATAACCTAACTGAACTAAATATTGAATCACAAATTTGAATCATAAAACTCAGTCATCAGCATTTACCCGATTCTCAGTTCAGTCCAAACAAGAATCCAAATTCAAAATAAAATTCAAATAATCATTAACCTGTGTGTGCATAGGTGCTAGGCACATGTGTTCGTGTGTCAGAGAGGGTTTCGTTTCCACCCAAGTGGACACGAAGTGTCCAGAACAATTTAGGCATGTACAGACACAACTGTATAACACAGCATCGTACGGCGGAGATACGAGTTCGTGCACACGACACGTGATACCTCGTGCTCGTGTCCACATGTTCGCCATAGCTAGGGCTAGAGGGTCGATACCCTGATTTAGGTTCATAACGTGTCTGTGTGTGACACGATACACGTATCAGTCAAAGGAAATCGACTGAACCGTGTCAGTATAGAACGCGTGCGTGCGTGAGAACGTGTTCGATATGACACGTGGCCACGCATGGCTTGGGGGGTGACCTGTCAGTCACTGCGCCGACCTACCAGCCAAGTGTCAGGCCACTACATGGCGTGTCGTGTCCAGATTCAGTGTCGGGCAGCAGGGCATCCGAACGGGGCTCGTGCTGCGTGTCCAGTCCAGTTTTGGACACAGTAACGACACAAAAATCAACTCAGTCGTGCATGAAATCAAAAAGCACATAAAGCTCTACAAATTAGTTCAAAAATAATTCAAAAACAGCAATAAAAATCTCTCTTGGGCATTTCATCAAACACCAAAAAGCCTACACTGATACGTGTCCGATACGGACACCAAATCAACACGAATTTCTACCAAACTTTTCCTACAGCTAGGGGACACCTAGATGGATGCATCTATGGAATTAAATCAGGATTTTAGGGCGATTTGTAGGGATAACCTATAGAGAGCCAATCTCCAAGAAAAAGCCCCAAATAGTAAAGTCTTCTTCCTCAAGCTATGCCCCAATGAGCTCCCTCCTTGCAAGCTAGCCTCCTTCTTCTTCTACTCCAGGTTTGGATTCAAATACAAGAGATTGGAATCAATTTGGTAGAGGAATGATGAAAAGGGGGAAGAAATTAGGGTTTCCTAACAAAAAATTTCCAAAAGAGGCAAGTGGTTATGAAGAATCATTATATAGGATGAAATTAGGTTTAATATAGGCTGTAGTAGCCGACCATGTAGGGGATTAGGGTTAGAGTTTCATGTAAATGGGCTTTGTGCCAAGTTCATAAGCTAGCTAGCTCAACCCCTTAGCTATAAGTCCAATTACAAAACTCTCCCAATCCTCTCATGAACCCTAGCCACACTCAAGTCAACTAAGACCAACTTAAGTCACATTAGGGTCCCATACCATGCTAACTAAGTCACTAAAGTCAAAGTCAAACTCTAGGCTAGTCTCTAAAGTTACAACTAGCAAAAGTCAAAAATCATAATACCAATGCAATATATAATAAAATAATTCACAAAAACAAAAATGACTAAATTACCCTCAAAACTAAAATATGGTAGTGACACTATAGCCACTATCTTATGGGGGCCCACTTCCACTCCACCTCTGGTGATTATGTAACCTAAGTACGAAATGCGAACAAGCCAAAATTCGTACTTACTGTACTTCACGTACAATTGATGCTCTCTGAGAATCTAAAGGACTACTCGGAGATGCTGCTCATGCTCTACTTTACTCTTGCTATAGACCAAGATATCATCTATAAATACTATCATGAACTGATCCAGGTAAGACATGAATATGCGATTCATGAGATCCATGAATACTGCTGGCATATTGGTCACTCCGAATTGCATAACGAGAAACTTTTAATGTCCATATCTAGATCTGAATGCTGCCTTCGGAACGTCTTGCTCTCTGACTTTGATATGATGATACCCCGATCGCAAGTCAATCTTCGAGAATACTGCTGTCCTACTGAGTTGATCGAATAAATCATCTATCCTTGGTAGGGGATATATGTTCTTGAATGTTACAGAATTTAAGGTACGATAATCAACACGTAATCTTGACGTACCATCCTTCTTTTTCGTAAGAAGCATCGAGGCTCCCCAAGGTGGTCCGCTAACATGAATGAATCCCTTGGTTCTGAGTTCTTCAATCATTTTGTACATGATCTCCAACTCTGATAGTGCCATTCTATAGACTCTCTCTGATACTGGTACTGTCCCTGAAATCAAATCAATGATGAACTCTATATATCTCTCTCTAGCGGCATGCCTGGAATCTCTTCGAGAAATATATCAGGAAATTCTTCTACTATCCTGGAAAACTGAACTGCTGCTGCTACCGCCATCCGCAAGACTGGTGAAGAAGGTTCTACTTAACCTCTAAAAAATAAAAACTCTTCTTCGTCAGGAATACCAGAAATAATCCTGCCAACATGATAGTCTATTCTTACATATTGATCATTCAACCAATCCATTCCTAGGACAACATCATAGTCGTCCATCGGAAATTCTATCAGTCTAGCGGAAAACTCTCTACCGCTAACTATGATTTGACACGAGAAAAAGACTCTATCTACTCCCACAAGACCGTTACCAGTAAGTATATTGAGCCTTACTGATAATGACTCAGGCTCCAGTCCTATCCGTGTTGCCAATCATGCAGACATAAATAAATACGATGCACCCGAATCAAATAATACTGATGCTGGAAAAGAGTTTACGAGAATGGTACCTGCCACCACCTCATCTGATGCCCATTTTTTTGCCACGGCCAGAGCCATAGCTTGACCCTTTCCCCTTGGTGCTGGTCCCCTCTGCTAGTGACCTCTCTGTCTATTCTGAATCTGATCTTGGGCCTGAGCATATTGTTGCAGCCTCTGCTGCTGGAATGCTTGTGTCTAAGGCGATAATGGCCTCGGAGGCTGGCACTGCTGATGTTGCTGCTGCACTAGTACTGGTGCCCTAACCGATGGACTGGTTAGGGTTGATGAAGATGAACTGGCTCTATGCGGACATGACCCAATTTTGTGATCAGGTAGCCCACAAGCCAAGCACAATCCCTATGCCCTGCGACACTTTGAAACTACGTGTCCTGGCTTCTCACAATGAGAGCAGCCTATTGCGAAAGATTACTTTTGCCTCTGCTGCTGAGGGTACGTTGTAATGCCTGTAGTTCGTATTACGTATTTTGTATACGTGTACGGAGTTCCGACCTGTAGTTAGACTTGTCATGCTTGTCTTGATCCTGGTTTAGCTTATTTTGGGCTCATCCTGGTGTGGCTTGGCTTGGCTTGGCTTGGTTTTATTTGGTTGGGTTCAGTTGGGTTTGGGTTAGCATGAACCCCTACCTACCACCACCAATACCATTTATTAACCCACTCCTGTCTCTCTCTCCTCATTAATTCTTTTCCATTACTTCTTCTTCTCCACCAACCTGAGAGAGTGGAGAGCTTAGGCAAGTGCAACTTGCTTCATGGAGGAACTGAAATTTTATTGCTCTATTTTCTTCCTCACGAGATTCTAAGACACTTTAGTACATAGCATTTTTAATTTCTATAGTTTATTTCTGGTAGATCTGAGCTTGTTGCATTTTTGGATTTCTTGGGTTTTGATCTGTTAAACCTTGTTATTTTTAAGTTTTGAGTGTTCCAGGTTGTAGAGAATTTCGTTCTACCCCATTTTGACCTATAGAAGTCCAAATTTGGACCTATAATGAAGGTTTTATGGAGCTTGGAAGCTATGGATTCCATGGCCATCCTTCTCAGATTTTCGAAGAAGATGGGCACCCATCCACCCAGCCGCATAGATGAGTACCCATCTACTCAGCCGCATGGGATTCTGTCCACCCAACCGTATAGATGAGTACCCATCTACTCAGCCACATGAGATTCTGTTCACCCAGTCGCATAGATGAGTACCCATCTACTCAGCCGCATGAGATTCTGTTCACCCAGCCGTATAGATGAGTACCCATCTACTCAGTCGTATGGGATTCTGTTCACCCAGCCGCATAGATGAGTACCCATCTACTCAGTCGCATGGGATTCTGTTCACCCAGCCGCATAGATGAGTACCCATCTACTCAGCCGCATGGGATTCTGTTCACCCAGCTGCATAGATAAGTACCCATCTACTCAGCCACATAGGATTCTGTTCACCCAGCCGCATAGATGAGTACCCATCTACTCAGCTGCATGGGATTATGTTCATCCAGCCGCATAGATGAGTACCCATCTACTCAGCCGCATGAGACTCATTCACCCAGCCGCATATGGGGACCTATTTACTGCCACATAAGACCATCATTCACTCAGCCTCATGAGACTCATTCACCCAGCCGCATAGATGGGTATCCATCTACCCAGCCGTATAGATGGGTACCTATTTACTGTCGCATAAGACCCTGTCCACCCAGCCGCATAGATGGGTATCCATCTACCCAGCCGCATAGATGGGTACCCATCTACTGCCGCATTAGCCCCGTCCAGCCTTAGCCGCATATGCCCCCTCCAATCTTGCTTGGCCGTATATTTGCATGCATTTGCATGGGGCCATTTAATTAATAGCTTGTTTGCTGGTAGCTTGCAAGCTTATATATCATTTGCATATATATATTTAGTTATTGGCCTGTGTAAGCTGCTTGCATGCAACTTGCCTGAGCCGCATATGGCCCAGTGACTTGCTTGTCGCATGAAAACTTTTCTGAGCCGCATAAGTCCACGTCCTTACCCCTGCTAATATTTAATTACTAAATGTATGCTTGTGCCATATTAATATTAATTGTTCTCTGATACGATGGTGACCCGTTGTGGTGCACTTTTGACAAATGACATGACATGATAGTGGCCCGTCATAGCGTACTCCTGACAATGAACTTGACATGATATAATTGACCTGATATACCTGACATGATAGTGGCCCGCCGTTGCGTACTCTTGACATGATAAACCTGACATGATATATCTCAATATGCTGTTACGATGGCTAGCTTGACATGACAAGAATGAATGACCTGGACACCGTGGATGATTGTGCTTGCACAAATGAACCCGTTTTGTCTTGCATCATGTCTAGGACAGGGACCCCTGAGTACCACGGTCAGGGGTACCTACTAAAAAGGACTAAGGTTAATAACTAGAATAACACAGTAGTCATGAAAAGATTTTCCAGCTACAGGCAATCCCGTTATCTGGGCGCCCCACTTGGGATCTGTAGCCTGCCGTCGAGTAGGACACATTTCCAGCACACTGTCATGTGTTGCACCCTCTAAGTCACCTAAGGGTACATGTTTTCCTGGACGATGTTCCTACTTGAATTCAACCCCTAATTTCCACCTGGGTAACCTGGATGGTCTGCAGGGCTTGTGGCTGTAGAATAATCTCATTGCATCTTGCTAGTAACTAGGCCTGTGATAACCCTAGTTAGTTAAAGTATCAAGCCGTACTTATTGCTTGGCCGTAATTGATTGGATGGAGTTTATCCCAGTTTAGTCTTGTCCTAATCCTGTACAAGATTGTAACATGACCTGAATGCTTGTGCTTTATTTTATCGATAAATGGTGGGAGAAACCAAGTTCTGTTCAGACGAAGGGTTACAATTCCGGTCCTTGTTTGGTTTACGGGTTGTAACCTGGTTATCTTAATAGTCCCATGGTTATCTCATCGTATATCACCTGTCATGCTTTTTCTTAATTACTGTCTTTTATTATGTAATTATATTCTTGTGCTAATTGCTGGTTTTAGTTCCTAAGTGAAGCCTCCTTTGTGGCACTTGCTCTTTCTGGGATCTGACCCAGCTGGTTTCGTATGACCAGATTTTGGAGCAGCTCCCAAGGATCTACCGACTTTCCAGCCAAATGGTGACCACTAGAAGGAATTCTGGCAACGAGTGGGTTATTTTTGGCTCGTCCACTCTATTGTAAAAATATTCTTTTGAGGCGTTTATCCGGCGAGCACGTGTTAGCTCGTATTGCATACCTTATTACTGTCTGCCTACGGGCTGTAACATGATTGACAAATCCAAGGGTTGATCATATATGACTGAAACTCTTTCTAGTCTTGACATTTTGTAATGACTGGCTTCATGATCAACTGAATATGTAATGTTTGGGATGCCTTACTATTGTATATTTGGTGATCTTACATCTTGTAACATTTACTTACTTGCTTATGATTGAGACACTAGGCTTGTTCATGACCTTAAGAGACTGATGGCTTGTAGATAAACCCTCATATATCTAGACGACCATGACCGTATAGTGAGGTGGATTCCATTTTATTATACGTAGCTGGCTATGTCCGCCCCCGCTCTCCAGTATTCTGGTTCTGGGGTGTGACATACGTCGATGTCAAGTGCTGAACCGAAAAAACTGTGGTCGCCCTCTTAGGAGCTCCAATGGTCAAAGCCCTAGCTGCCAGGGTTGGTGCTGACGACTGGGATAACTGACCATGAGACCTCTTCCGTCCTCCAGTTTGATCTACTATCCTCTGTGATGTATATGTTAAGGTTATATACTAAAAGTATCACTTTTGTAGTAACCTTATTTCCTTAAATTTTGAATGAAAATCATATGTGCAAATGTTTGCATATTGTATTTGTTGCAAGTGTTAATGTAAATGTCTGATATTCTATATTGTAGATAATATGGTGTGTGGTGTCACACAGAAGATCATATTATCAGTTTTCTATAGAGTATATAAATAGTTCACAACCTAGATGGACTTGGACAATCTATTGGAAAGGTTGTAGTGTAATCTGGTATTAGTCTATCTTGACTATAGGTTTATACTAGTACACTTTGTGTGTATTGAACAAGACCATTTGAGGTTGTTCTCTTTGTACTGACTACATAAGAGAATAAATACCTCTGTTATTATGGTTGCGTGTGCTCTTAATCCGGATATAATAACGGACATGTATATGCAGTGTGCATTACTTTGACTCATAAAAGAGTGAGATTCATTATGGATCAACAACCTCTATGAATTGGATAATAACATTATATGTATGATGGGCTGTTGATTATAAATAGAATCCATGTCCCGATACATCGGGTTGATGATGTTCCCTTAAGGAGCTCATAAGGATTGTCATGTAAATCCTGCAGGTGGATTATATCCGATATGACAAATAAAGTTGAACGGTACTACTTAAGGAAAAAAGATGTCGAATCAATATAGTAGTCAGTAACTTAATTTGATCGACGGACATACGATATCTTAACATGGGGAGCCAAACGAGCATATAATAAAAGGAGCCCACAAACATAATTTGGGATTATGAAGGTAGTGCAACAATAGCTCATTAGTGGACCGAGCTATTGTTAATGGGCCTGGATTGTGTGTTCGGGCTGAACACGGGATATCCAGATCCGTTAGGAGGCCTAACCCTAATTTCTCCTCATGGTCCCTGCCATAGCCTATATATATCCTCTATTCTCTGGCCGCCAGATTACTGATCAAAAATCTGAAACTTTCTCTAAATTCGTGATTCACGTAAGAAGAGAAAGAGACGGCTGCCAAGGAGAAGAAAAGCTTGGGAGATCGTCACCCACACGACGTCCAACTCGAGGAAGGAATATGTGCAGAAGATCTTGGGGCCGTCCGCTCGAGATTGCCAGGAAATCTTGTCTCCTTTTCGCCGCAGGTATAATTCGTGAACCCTAGTTTCCGCCTATGAAGGGTTAGAACACGTATTAGATATGTTTAACTTTCTATCGATTAATACGCACACCAAAGGAAGGGTCCTGGAAATCCTCAGTTCCATCAATTGGTATCAGAGCCACTTTGGATCTACGTATTGATTGATACGTCCATGTTGTCCAATAAAACCTGCGCTATGTAATAGTCGGTAGATGTAGATCTGTTCTAACTCAGTTTTACAGGCATCTTAGATCCAACTATTATGGTCCAATACATGTTTTTGTTTGTGTTATTTAAATCATGGATATGTCATGGATGTTGTTGTTGCTGTGGATGTAATTAAAATCACGAGGGTTGATCGTGCTTATTATTTTAATTTTTCAATCTAGATTATGTGTGAACTCCTTCGGAAGGCATAGGATTGATGTAATTTTAATTATTTTTGATCAATCATGATGGCGGTGGTAGCTGTTTCTGACGCCGGACGAGATGCTGGTTTTAAGCAGTCCAGAGGCAGACCGATGATTTTCGATGAAGGAATCGACAGCCAAAACCTTAAAAAAACAAAAAATCCTATGGCCTCCGTTACTGGTTTGTAGGTGATGTAATTATACTTGCGTGTTGGCTTTAGTACTTTCCTCCATATCGGATGAGTATAATTATGGATCACCAGTACAAACTTCCTTAGGGATAATTGTAGAAAGTTATCTAGTATGTCTTCACTTCTCCATCTGAAGGAACTTATTATAAGGTAATGGACTTAGTATTAAGTAATGGTATACACTTAGATACAAATAATGGTATCCTCCCCATCGGAGTCACTGCTATTATTTGTATGACCAGAGCAAGACCAGCATATTAATTTTATTTGTCATAAAGTTATGTTGACATGATAGTAAAATTAATAAGAAAAACCTACTTGAACAAAGTTGAATTTGTATACCTCCACACTATCGTGGCATGCTAAATTCATGGTGTTCAAGGTGTTGGTGAATTTCTTATTATTGTTTTGAGGGAATCAATATTTAGTTAATTCAAAAAGTTTTTTTGCCCTACATAATTTTATTTATGTGATTCTCAGGATTTCAAAAAAATGGGTTCTTTCAGTCCACTTATGGTGATTCTTAAAGAAAACAAACTTACTGGACCTAATTATATTGAGTGGAAACGTAATTTGGACAATGTTCTGACTGCTGAGGAGTACAAATATGTACTTATTGAGGAATGCCCACCTAAGCCTGATGTTAACTCTGATGAAGAGGTCAAAGAGGCTTATAAGAAGTGGAAAAAGGCAGATGTGATGGCGCGGTGTTACATTCTGGCATCTATGTCAAATGTACTGCAACATCAGCATCAGGCCATGGCCACTGCTTATGACATGATGTATAACCTCAAGGAACTCTTCGGACATCAGAGTAGAGCAGCTAGGCAGTTTGCTATAAAATGTTTGATGAATCCAAAAATGGTTGAGGGTACACCAGTAAGGGATCATGTTCTCAAGATGATGGGTCATCTGAATGAGATGGAGATCCTTGGAGCTAAAATCGATGGGGAATCCCAAGTCGATATCATTCTCGGAGGACTGCCTAAAAGTTTTGACAATTTCTGCCTTAATTACAACATGAACAAAAGGTTGTATAGTTTGACAGAACTTGCAAAAGAGCTACAGGATGTTGAATCTCTCTTTAGACAGAGTGGTCATGTTTTTGATTCTGAAAAGGCTTCTACTTCTAAGCCAAAAGGCGGTAAGAAGAAGAATAAAAATCAGAAACAGACAAACTCAGCAAAGAAGGGCATGGGACCTCAAGGCGCGGTGAAAAGGCCGAAAGGCAAATGTTTCAAGTGCAAAGGGTCAGGACATTGGAAGACTGATTGTCCATTTCTCAAACAAGAGAACAAAGAAGGTATATCTCATTTACTAGTAGTTGAAACATGTTTAGCGGTGTTATCTACCGGCACCTGGTGTGTAGATACATGAGCCACTAATCATGTCTGTAATATATTGCAGGGGTTCCAGGAAACCAGACAGCTCAGTGATGGAGAGATATGCTTGTTCATGGGTGATGCTACAAAAGTATCGGTCATTGTATTAGGAGATGTTACTTTATCTTTTGGTAGAAATAAGTCTTTGACATTGAGAGATTGTCTTTATGCACCTTCACTTAGAAGGAATTTAGTTTCTGTTTCTATGTTAGTTAAGGATGGATATTTAGTTTATTTTAATGATAATATTGTTATTAGAAAGAATAAACATTCCATCTGTTCTGGTACATTGGTTGATAATTTGTATGTCATTAATCCTATTTTGCCCACAATGCAACTTATGGAAATGAATAATATGTCATCTAACTTAAATAAGAGAAAAGAACATTCTTGTATGAACCAAACATATCTTTGGCACTTGCGACTGGGGCATATTAACCTAAGAAGGATTCAAAGACTGGTTGAAGATGGACCTTTGAGTTCATTGGAAGTGGAGGCACTACCAGTCTGTGAATCTTGCTTGGAAGGTAAAATAACCAAAAGGCCTTTTACGGCAAAGGGGTATAGGGCCAAAGATGTGTTGGAATTGGTTCATTCTGATTTGTGTGGACCCATGACTATCCAAGCTAGAGGTGGCTTTGAATATTTTGTCACATTTATTGACGATTATTCAAGGTATGGATATATTTATTTGATGCACCGTAAGTCTGTGTGCTTTAAGAAATTCAAAGAGTACAAGGCTGAAACGGAGAAACATCATGGAAAATGTATCAAGTCATTACGATCAGATCATGGTGGCGAGTACCTCTTTAGAGAGTTTAGGAATTATTTATCAGAGGCTGGGATTGCATCCCAATTGACTGTACCTGGAACGCCCCAGCAGAATGGTGTAGCCGAAAGAAGGAATAGAATTCTTATGGAGATGGTTAGATCAATGATGAGTTATTCGGATTTGCCAGATTTGTTTTGGGGATATGCCTTAGAGACTACAGCTTATATTTTGAACTTGGTTCCTTCTAAGTCAGTACCTCTTACTCCCACAGAGGTGTGGATTGGGCGTAAGCCTAGTCTGAAACATGTTCGCATTTGGTGTAGTTCAGCACATGTGCTGAATGGGAAAGCAGATAAGTTGGAATCTCGTACAGAAGTACGCTTGTTTGTAGGCTATCCATGAGGAACGAAAGGAGATTTATTTTATAGTCCTAAGGATCAGAAGGTCATTGTTAGCACCAATGCCCGATTCTTAGAGGAAGACTATGTGATGAACCATAAACCCACAAGTAGAGTTGTTCTAGAAGAACTGAGACGTGAGACACCAAGTACTTCAGTACCAATAGTACAAGAGGATGAACCACAAATAACTGCACAACGTGTCACAAATGTTACACCACAACCGATAGTGCCTCGTCGTAGTGGGAGGGTTGTGATACAACCTGATAGATATATGTTCTTGGGAGAGTCGTCAGACTTCGTCCCTGAGGAACAAGATTATAATCCCTGTACCTACAATAAAGCGCTCCAAGATAAAGATACAGAGTCTTGGCAAAAAGCAATAATATCTGAAATAGAATCTATAGATTCTAATCAGGTCTTGGAGCTTGTAGAACCATCCGTTGGTGTAAAAGCCATTGGATGCAAGTGGGTCTATAAGAGAAAAAGAGGATCAGACAGTAAGGTTGAAACCTTTAAAGCTCGGCTTGTAGTAAAATATTTTACTTAAAGAGAGGGTATCGATTATGAGGAAACCTTTTCTCCTGTAGCCATGCTTAAGTCTATCCGGATTCTTTTATCTATTGCAGCTCATTTCGATTATGAGATTTGGCAAATGGATGTTAAGACAGCTTTTCTTAATGGAAGTCTTGAGGAAGATATCTATATGAAGCAACCAGATGGGTTCATTGAAAAGGGCCAGCCATCTTGTTTGTAAGCTCAAGAAGTCCATTTATGGACTGAAGCAAGCTTCCAGATCTTGGAACATATATTTTGACCAGGTGATAAAATCCTATAGATTTGATCAATGTCAGGATGAATCATGTGTATACAGAAAGTATGACGGAAACGTGGTGGTGTTCCTAGTAATTTATCTGGATGACATCTTGCTCATTGGAAACAATGTGAAGGTGTTATCTGATGTAAGGGTATGGTTATCCAAAAAGTTTGATATGAAGGACTTGGAAGAAGTAGGTCACATCCTTGGGATCAAAGTTCTACGAGATCGCAAGAACAGGATGTTGGGCTTAACCCAAGCTTCCTATATCGATACTGTACTAACTCGTTTTAGTATACAAAATTCTAAGAAATGTTTCTTACCTTGTAGACATGGAATTGCTCTATCAAAGGAGCAGTGTCCGAGGACACCTAAAGAGATAGAGAACATGAAAGCAGTTCCTTATGCTTCAGCAGTAGAAAGCTTAATGTATGCAATGCTATGTACGAGACCAGACATCTGCTTTGTCGTAGGCATGGTCCGCAGATATCAGTCTAACCCAGGACAAGAGCACTGGACTGCCGTAAAGCATATTTTGAAGTACCTGAAAAGAACTAAAGAGTATATGCTAGTTTACCAGACATATAGTTTAGTGCCCTTGGGGTATACAGACTCAGATTTTCAGTCAGATAGGGATTCCAGAAAATCTACCTCAGGTTATGTGTTTACTTTGGGAGGTGGAGCCATTGTGTGGAGGAGTATCAAGCAAAAATGAATTGCTGATTCCACCATGGAAGCCGAGTATGTGGCTGCCTCTGAGGCAGCCAAAGAAGCGGTTTGGCTCAGAAACTTTCTGTTGGACTTGGATGTGGTACCTAGTTTTCCTAAGTCTATTACACTTTATTGTGATAATAGTGGTGTAGTTGTAAACTCGAAGGAACCACGAGCCCGTAAGAAAGGCAAACACATTGAGCGCAAGTACCACCTGATACGAGATTTTGTAAAAAAAAGAAAAGTTGCTGTGATCAAGATAGCATCAGCCGACAAGCTAGCTGATCCCTTTATAAAGAGCTTACCAGCTAAGGCTTTTGATAGTCATGTTGAGGGAATGGGAGTCAGATGTGTAACACCCACTTTTCCAAAATAAGGGTAAAATTGAAATTTTGCATTTTTAAATCATTAAAATATTGATTTTTAGTCATGATATGATTTTTGGTAAATTTTTAGTTAATTTAAAACTATTTAATTGAGTGAAATATGAATTGGTGTTTTGCTAGTGTAACATTAGTCATACATGACCTAGAAGACTAATCATGACCAATGAGACCTAATCATGTGGTTAGGATTTCATATTTCTACTTTTTAGCCTAGGGGTATTTTAGTCATTTTAACACTTTTGTGATTTTGTGAATTATATTAATTAAATATGTGTTACTTGAATTGTTGAGTCTTGACCTAGAAGTTAGCCTAATCTAGATTGCTAATCATGACCCTAGAGACTAAGTTAGATGGGTTCATTAAAGTAATTACATTAGTGAATATCTAGATATTTGTTAGAAGATATTTTGGACTAAAAGTTAAAGGATGCTACTTTAATTGTGAACCATTGATTTAGCTAGAAATTGTTGGAGGAACCATAGCCCCTCATCCTAAACCCTAACCCCAACCTAATGACAGCCATCCTATCCTTCCCCCCACTATAAAACCCCTCTCAAACTTAGGGCTAGCCTCCCTCCTTAGAAAATTTGAATCCAAGAAGAAAGAGGTGAGTTCTTGCTCTAGTAAATTCACCATAATTCCATTTTAATTCCTAAAATCCTCAAACCAGTTGCAAACACTTCTAATACCTCTATTCTTGCCGTCATTGAAGTTTCATCTCAACTTGTTGAGGATTTGTTGGATTGGGACATCAAGGAGAAAAGCTCTAGAGAAGGGGTTTTTCTTGAGATTTCAAGAATAGGTAACTTCCTCATTCCTTAATGAAATTTCGATTTGTCTCCATGAATAGGAAGCCCTAAGGGTCCCCCTAGGGTTTGGATTAGTTTCGAGCTTGGTGTCGGAGGTTTCGTGTCCTTTCTGGACACGTATCAGTGCCAATGGCACTGTGTTCGACGAAATGCCTCAAAGGGCATTTCGATCGATTTATTTCTTTGTGTTTGAATAGGAAGTTTGATTTTGATCTTGTTTATAGGTTCCTGACCTTGTGTTATAGTTTTCGTGTCGATTTGTGTCGTTTTGATGGCTTGGACACGCGCGTGCACACGGTCGCGCGCTGCCACAGTTTTCCCCTGCTGCTCGGGGTTGACACAGGACACGACACGGCACGTTGTGCCATGAAACTTCGTGGACAGTTGGGGGCACCCACTGACACCATGTCCATGAAGTTTTATGCGACCTCGATGTGTGTGCACGTAGAAATCTAGCCTGCACTATTTTTGCACTGTACTGTGCGCACGAATTTATCCCTACTGATACGCTTTCTTATCTCGGACACGACACACTTTAGACTCGATACAGACACTTGGACACGAGCCCCTATACCCCTTCTACCTATGTGCACGACCACGACACTTTTGGTTGGACACACAGGTCCCTAGACTTGTCCACACGCGTGCACGAGGCTGCACCCGATTCAGTGTCTGTTGTGCACTGATTTTTGCACTTCTTGTGATTGGACACGTCGTGTCCCACTTTGGGGACACGACACACACTGTGAGGCATGTGCTAATGATGATTATTAGTTACCAACCCCTGTTTTAGGTTTTAAATCAATTTATTAGCATTTTGCCCCTCTTTTCAATTTTTCTGAAATATGGTGTCAGTAAATAGATTCCCAGATTTTTAAAATGAGTTTTGATGGATTAGTTTAGCCTGTAAACTATTGTTAAATGCATGTTTTTAAAGTTCAAATGTGTTATCCTACATGTTATCTATATGTGAATCAATTTTTGCAATGTTTGGTGTTGTGTGGACCTTGATTTGGGTATGGGATATTGGTTAGTTTAACTTGAGTAAAAACTGAGAATGAAGCACACGAATAGATTTCCTTTTCTTAACTTTTACTGTCACATGGTGTATAGAATCTGAGTTTGTTGGATATTCACAACTGTGTAGAGCAATCTTTAAATTTCTGAGAATTTCCTATATGGCAAAACCTGATATGTGTTTAACTGAACCTTGGGTTAGCTTAGACATTCAAACTGAGATGTTCAAAAAAGGAAATCTGAGATTGACCAAAACCTGAGAGTAAGGTAAGGTTCACAATTGTTTTGATGTAAAATCCTGAGTTATGCACACTGCCTTTCCTATTTTAATTCCTGTCACAGCCTACTTTTGCACACACTGTCAGGTGACCCTCACCACACACACATGTTTCTTTGATGCTGTCATGTTCTCTCATGTACACAGGACACACACCCCCTCTCACATTACCCTCTCTTCTACACTCATTTCAAACACAAGCCACACTAGTCCACACACTCTTCCTCTTTCACTGTTTTTTTGGATACTTCCTGCAATGTTCAACACACTACACCCACTCATGCACCCTCACACTGTCACCTTGATCCACACTCACACACACACTGTTTAGTTGATTAGTTTACATATCTACACACTTTCCTTTCCTCACTCACTCTCCTACACAACATGTTACCCCCTTTAATCCCCTCTCTATGTGTCTATCTATATATATATATATATATGTATATAGATATATATATATGTATATAACCTATACATCTATGTATAACCTATATATATGTATATGTCTATATATGAATGCATAGATGTAATGCAACCATAACCCCTTAAATTGAAATATATTGGTACATGGATTGATTTCCTTTTCTTTGATTCCTGTCACTGAATGCTAATGTAGGATTGATAAAACCTGAGTATTAGGAGAACCATGTATTGCTGGGTTGTCCTGTTAGCTGTTAGATTCATGTGATTGCTGTCTTGTTTATGACTGAATTCATAGGGTTGATTAGTTCCCTGTTCTAATGCCACTGTTTTGTAGTTATTTCATTCTTACACTGATTCTTATTAACTATTTTTTTTCAGTTTCCTAAGAACCTGATGTAATCCATGCTTATTAATACATGTTCCCTGTTGTAGCTATTGATTTCAGGATCTTAAACACTCACTGTTTTCATGTCACAACCACACTGGCCCTTTGACACACACATTTTCCTCTCCCTTTCACAGTTGTGTTTTCCTGCACATAGACACCATTCACACACACCCTTTAACTTGATAAAAATCTGAGATTGTATGACTAAATACCTGAGATTCCCTATGTTTAAAACTGAGATACAATGTAATATATGTACACACACAACACCCTAACACACATGTATCTTCACACTACCTTGACTCCTTAACCCTCTATCTATATCTCTTTGTATATATATATATGTATATGCTATGGTTATAATATAGGATGAGTAGTATGTAAATATGCATGTATGTATATCATGTCATATGCACATGAATGTAAGAAGGTAATATACATGATGTTTTAGGATAAATGAGTGTTTGGTATTTGTAGTTGAGAGCTTGCCTTGGCTCATTTGCTTCTTGGTTCATTGTAACCATACACATGCTCTTCTCTATCTCTCTCTCAATATATATATGTATATATATTATATATGGCTAATGTGTTAATATGGTAAATAGAGATTCCCTATAGTTATATATACATATATGTGTGTATAGACATATATATATGTGGGTATAAGATATATGGCCTAGTGTTGATTTCTCTTTTCATGTACACATCCATGTTCACACACACACATAGCTTACATGTTAGTTCCTTCCTCTTTTTATATATATATATAATGTTGAACATGCATGAATAGGATGTGCCTTGATATGTGCTTGTGTTTGGCTTGTATAGCCTTGTGATTGGTGTGTGATTGCTAGATTAGGCTTGGTTAGGCCTAGTGAGACTTGTTAGACTTGTTTGGGCTAGGACTTGACCTAGGTTGACTAGTGTGGTTGACTAGAGTTGACCAAGTGTCGACTTTAGCCTAGTTTGACCTAGACAGCATGCAGATACATTGTACATTTCATATATCACCCTCTGTATACATCTTGACTTGTGTTGCTCTAACTAGGAGTCAGGTATCTCATCTCGGACAGTACATTTATTTCAGACATTCAGATACGAGGCGAGTACATTCTCTGATCTTTTCATACTTGTCTGGATTTACATTCTTGCTCTAGATTACTGTACTTGATGCTGACACAATTGTTATCACGGATTAGTACTATACGGATCTCCTTTTGGGATGTTATCCCCTTGTATTCACTAGATACATATTGTGATGTGCGTTTCACTTCCATATTGTATTTATTGAATACCTATATCCTTGTATACTCCTTGTGCATATTGTACTCTCAGTATCACATGAGTCCCAGGGATAGACATTGTACACTATTGTATAACATTGTACAACCATTGTATAACATTGTACATCTATTGTATATTATTGTACATCCATTGAATAACATTGTACACTATTGTGCAAGATAACGTAACGGGAGTGGATCCTTGTGTATTGATTGGGGAGGGGGAGTAGAATTGGTTATGTACTCAAATCCTATTGTACAACATTGTATAACTATTGTATATGTCTATTGTACACCCACGTACAATGGAGTTACCATTGCATTTTCCTAGCCCGTTTATATAACCAGATTGTACTCTAAAATCACATGTTCCTTACAGTTCTTACTTATCATATTTAGATATTTCCTGTTATAAAATCTCTACTACATTTCATATATCTTCTTCTTCAGCGTTTCATGTACTTTACTCTATTGCATGCTTTATATTTCCTAACTCGATATGAACTGCGTGAGATGTTTTGTGCTCGCTCCCGTCCTGACTGGACCTGTTGAAAATTTTACAGAGGATGATGAGGAACCCTACACCCCCTTACTTGGAGCTTGCCTAGATGACACTCGCGACCTGGACCCCTGGCGAGGTTCAGGCAGCTGCTCAGGATGATACCTTGTATAGAGTAGATAGCTTAGACTATTTTCCTTTCATGTTTAGCTTATGTCTTTGTTTCAGAGTTGTATGTTGTAGAGATGTTGAGACTTGTTTTTAGTTTCTGTTGTACCTCAGTTGAGGATTTCCTTATCTATTTTATCGTACCATTTTCTATCTATAGATTGTGATTGAGTTATACCTCTGTGTTGGCCTCCTTATGGAGAGTATTCATATTATGTTAGTTATAGTCCATGACCAAGAACAGCGTTCTACCGCCGACACTGCGGCGTAGGCTGGACGTACCCACTTCTCGTACCCTTACTCTAGGGTGCGGGTCGTGACACGTTTTTAGTGGTGGCCCATGCAGGTCGAGTTTATGTAGTGGTATTCGAACTAGAGTATCACTACAGCCTGCAGTAGGAGTAGAATATTTTGGGGTACTCAATCACAGTTAGAATTCCTTGAGAGATTCCTGGGATGCCCTTGAGAATCTCATTCTGAACTTCAAATTTGAAATTCTTTTCTCTTGTTTGATTTACCCTTACTCCTTGATATTTGAATTTGATTTTGATAAATCGTTGTTGATTTGATTTTCTTATCGAGATGAATTTTATGACCCGAGTTACGGTATCTTCTGATAACATATGTTGACGGAAATAACAGGGATGGTAAAACGTCTACTTTATTATGGAACCTAGAATTTACCGCAGCTATATTAGCCGACGTGGCAAGAACGTAGGGACCTGACTTCGGATGTACATATCTTGATCATGAGATTGAAATTTCTCGCAGCTATACTAGTCGGCATAGCGAGAATTCCAGACGACTTGATCATAGAGATGCATACCCTAGTTATGAACCCTACCGTTCATTGCAGCCTTGCTTACTAGCGTGGCGAGGATTCTGAGTATCATGATTCTGGACAGACGCATGTGATTATCAGATTATATCTTGAAGGTTTTTAAAGTATCACCTCTTTCATTTTTTTTCTGTAAAAAAAATGTTTTCCATCATCAAATAACTTAGGAGTAGGGATAACTTTAGTTGACTAGTCTAATTCCTTGTAGATTTTATTAGTTATTACTCTTTCTTAGTATGATGATTTGATGAGTTGTGATTAGGCCTTTATCTTAGGAATGATAGTATAGCCCTGGCTTAGAATAGGGACCCTTGTAGCTGGTTCTCTGTTGTTTATATTTACCAGTTTTATATAGGATGGTAGACCGCCTTACAGCCTTGGTGATTGTTGTTTCTGTAACTATTCCAGTTTAGCACCCAGATTGCTTGTATGTTTTGATATCCTATGACCGTTTTGGTTTAGCTTGACTAGTATACCTAGATGGGACCTTCAACTGCCACCGTATGCCATGACCATGTATGCCATTCTTTAGATTGTATAATTTAGGTAAGTTCTGAGACCATGATTGTTGGGGACGAGACTCTAGAAGAAGTACGACCATCTTAATTTCGAGGACGAAATTCTTTTAAGGGGGGTAGACTTGTAACACCCACTTTTCCAAAATAAGGGTAAAATTGAAATTTTGCATTTTTAAATCATTAAAATATTGATTTTTAGTCATGATATGATTTTTGGTAAATTTTTAGTTAATTTAAAACTATTTAATTGAGTGAAATGTGAATTGGTGTTTTGCTAGTGTAACATTAGTCATACATGACCTAGAAGACTAATCATGACCAATGAGACCTAATCATGTGGTTAGGATTTCATATTTCTACTTTTTAGCCTAGGGGTATTTTAGTCATTTTAACACTTTTGTGATTTTGTGAATTATATTAATTAAATATGTGTTACTTGAATTGTTGAGTCTTGACCTAGAAGTTAGCCTAATCTAGATTGCTAATCATGACCCTAGAGACTAAGTTAGATGGGTTCATTAAAGTAATTACATTAGTGAATATCTAGATATTTGTTAGAAGATATTTTGGACTAAAAGTTAAAGGATGCTACTTTAATTGTGAACCATTGATTTAGCTAGAAATTGTTGGAGGAACCATAGCCCCTCATCCTAAACCCTAACCCCAACCTAATGACAGCCATCCTATCCTTCCCCCCACTATAAAACCCCTCTCAAACTTAGGGCTAGCCTCCCTCCTTAGAAAATTTGAATCCAAGAAGAAAGAGGTGAGTTCTTGCTCTAGTAAATTCACCATAATTCCATTTTAATTTCTAAAATCCTCAAACCAGTTGCAAACACTTCTAATACCTCTATTCTTGCTGTCATTGAAGTTTCATCTCAACTTGTTGAGGATTTGTTGGATTGGGACATCAAGGAGAAAAGCTCTAGAGAAGGGGTTTTTCTTGAGATTTCAAGAATAGGTAACTTCCTCATTCCTTAATGAAATTTCGATTTGTCTCCATGAATAGGAAGCCCTAAGGGTCCCCCTAGGGTTTGGATTAGTTTCGAGCTTGGTGTCGGAGGTTTCGTGTCCTTTCTGGACACGTATCAGTGCCAATGGCACTGTGTTCGACGAAATGCCTCAAAGGGCATTTCGATCGATTTATTTCTTTGTGTTTGAATAGGAAGTTTGATTTTGATCTTGTTTATAGGTTCCTGACCTTGTGTCATAGTTTTCGTGTCGATTTGTGTCATTTTGATGGCTTGGACACGCGCGTGCACACGGTCGCGCGCTGCCACAGTTTTCCCCTGCTGCTCGGGGTTGACACAGGACACGACACGGCACGTTGTGCCATGAAACTTCGTGGACAGTTGGGGGCACCCACTGACACCATGTCCATGAAGTTTTATGCGACCTCGATGTGTGTGCACGTAGAAATCTAGCCTGTACTGTTTTTGCACTGTACTGTGCGCACGAATTTATCCCTACTGATACGCTTTCTTATCTCGGACACGACACACTTTAGACTCGATACAGACACTTGGACACGAGCCCCTATACCCCTTCTACCTATGTGCACGACCATGACACTTTTGGTTGGACACACAGGTCCCTAGACTTGTCCACACGCGTGCACGAGGCTGCACCCGATTCAGTGTCTGTTGTGCACTGATTTTTGCACTTCTTGTGATTGGACACGTCGTGTCCCACTTTGGGGACACGACACACACTGTGAGGCATGTGCTAATGATGATTATTAGTTACCAACCCCTGTTTTAGGTTTTAAATCAATTTATTAGCATTTTGCCACTCTTTTCAATTTTCCTGAAATATGGTGTCAGTAAATAGATTCCCAGATTTTTAAAATGAGTTTTGATGGATTAGTTTAGCCTGTAAACTATTGTTAAATGCATGTTTTTAAAGTTCAAATGTGTTATCCTATATGTTATCTATATGTGAATCAATTTTTGCAATGTTTGGTGTTGTGTGGACCTTGATTTGGGTATGGGATATTGGTTAGTTTAACTTGAGTAAAAACTGAGAATGAAGCACACGAATAGATTTCCTTTTCTTAACTTTTACTGTCACATGGTGTATAGAATCTGAGTTTGTTGGATATTCACAACTGTGTAGAGCAATCTTTAAATTTCTGAGAATTTCCTATATGACAAAACCTGATATGTGTTTAACTGAACCTTGGGTTAGCTTAGACATTCAAACTGAGATGTTCAAAAAAGGAAATCTGAGATTGACCAAAACTTGAGAGTAAGGTAAGGTTCACAATTGTTTTGATGTAAAATCCTGAGTTATGCACACTGTCTTTCCTATTTTAATTCCTGTCACAGCCTACTTTTGCACACACTGTCAGGTGACCCTCACCACACACACATGTTTCTTTGATGCTGTCATGTTCTCTCATGTACACAGGACACACACCCCCTCTCACATTACCCTCTCTTCTACACTCATTTCAAACACAAGCCACACTAGTCCACACACTCTTCCTCTTTCACTGTTTTTTTGGATACTTCCTGCAATGTTCAACACACTACACCCACTCATGCACCCTCACACTGTCACCTTGATCCACACTCACACACACACTGTTTAGTTGATTAGTTTACATATCTACACACTTTCCTTTCCTCACTCACTCTCCTACACAACATGTTACCCCCTTTAATCCCCTCTCTATGTGTCTATCTATATATATATATATATATATGTATATAGATATATATATATGTATATAACCTATACATCTATGTATAACCTATATATATGTATATGTCTATATATGAATGCATAGATGTAATGCAACCATAACCCCTTAAATTGAAATATATTGGTACATGGATTGATTTCCTTTTCTTTGATTCCTGTCACTGAATGCTAATGTAGGATTGATAAAACCTGAGTATTAGGAGAACCATGTATTGCTGGGTTGTCCTGTTAGCTGTTAGATTCATGTGATTGCTGTCTTGTTTATGACTGAATTCATAGGGTTGATTAGTTCCCTGTTCTAATGCCACTGTTTTGTAGTTATTTCATTCTTACACTGATTCTTATTAACTATTTTTTTTCAGTTTCCTAAGAACCTGATGTAATCCATGCTTATTAATACATGTTCCCTGTTGTAGCTATTGATTTCAGGATCTTAAACACTCACTGTTTTCATGTCACAACCACACTGGCCCTTTGACACACACATTTTCCTCTCCCTTTCACAGTTGTGTTTTCCTGCACATAGACACCATTCACACACACCCTTTAACTTGATAAAAATCTGAGATTGTATGACTAAATACCTGAGATTCCCTATGTTTAAAACTGAGATACAATGTAATATATGTACACACACAACACCCTAACACACATGTATCTTCACACTACCTTGACTCCTTAACCCTCTATCTATATCTCTTTGTATATATATATATGTATATGCTATGGTTATAATATAGGATGAGTAGTATGTAAATATGCATGTATGTATATCATGTCATATGCACATGAATGTAAGAAGGTAATATACATGATGTTTTAGGATAAATGAGTGTTTGGTATTTGTAGTTGAGAGCTTGCCTTGGCTCATTTGCTTCTTGGTTCATTGTAACCATACACATGCTCTTCTCTATCTCTCTCTCAATATATATATGTATATATATTATATATGGCTAATGTGTTAATATGGTAAATAGAGATTCCCTATAGTTATATATACATATATGTGTGTATAGACATATATATATGTGGGTATAAGATATATGGCCTAGTGTTGATTTCTCTTTTCATGTACACATCCATGTTCACACACACACATAGCTTACATGTTAGTTCCTTCCTCTTTTTATATATATATATAATGTTGAACATGCATGAATAGGATGTGCCTTGATATGTGCTTGTGTTTGGCTTGTATAGCCTTGTGATTGGTGTGTGATTGCTAGATTAGGCTTGGTTAGGCCTAGTGAGACTTGTTAGACTTGTTTGGGCTAGGACTTGACCTAGGTTGACTAGTGTGGTTGACTAGAGTTGACCAAGTGTCGACTTTAGCCTAGTTTGACCTAGACAGCATGCAGATACATTGTACATTTCATATATCACCCTCTGTATACATCTTGACTTGTGTTGCTCTAACTAGGAGTCAGGTATCTCATCTCGGACAGTACATTTATTTCAGACATTCAGATACGAGGCGAGTACATTCTCTGATCTTTTCATACTTGTCTGGATTTACATTCTTGCTCTAGATTACTGTACTTGATGCTGACACAATTGTTATCACGGATTAGTACTATACGGATCTCCTTTTGGGATGTTATCCCCTTGTATTCACTAGATACATATTGTGATGTGCGTTTCACTTCCATATTGTATTTATTGAATACCTATATCCTTGTATACTCCTTGTGCATATTGTACTCTCAGTATCATATGAGTCCCAGGGATAGACATTGTACACTATTGTATAACATTGTACAACCATTGTATAACATTGTACATCTATTGTATATTATTGTACATCCATTGTATAACATTGTACACTATTGTGCAAGATAACGTAACGGGAGTGGATCCTTGTGTATTGATTGGGGAGGGGGAGTAGAATTGGTTATGTACTCAAATCCTATTGTACAACATTGTATAACTATTGTATATGTCTATTGTACACCCACGTACAATGGAGTTACCATTGCATTTTCCTAGCCCGTTTACATAACCAGATTGTACTCTAAAATCACATGTTCCTTACAGTTCTTACTTATCATATTTAGATATTTCCTGTTATAAAATCTCTACTACATTTTATATATCTTCTTCTTCAGCGTTTCATGTACTTTACTCTATTGCATGCTTTATATTTCCTAACTCGATATGAACTGCGTGAGATGTTTTGTGCTCGCTCCCGTCCTGACTGGACCTGTTGAAAATTTTACAGAGGATGATGAGGAACCCTGCACCCCCTTACTTGGAGCTTGCCTAGATGACACTCGCGACCTGGACCCCTGGCGAGGTTCAGGCAGCTGCTCAGGATGATACCTTGTATAGAGTAGATAGCTTAGACTATTTTCCTTTCATGTTTAGCTTATGTCTTTGTTTCAGAGTTGTATGTTGTAGAGATGTTGAGACTTGTTTTTAGTTTCTGTTGTACCTCAGTTGAGGATTTCCTTATCTATTTTATCGTACCATTTTCTATCTATAGATTGTGATTGAGTTATACCTCTGTGTTGGCCTCCTTATGGAGAGTATTCATATTATGTTAGTTATAGTCCATGACCAAGAACAGCGTTCTACCGCCGACACTGCGGCGTAGGCTGGACGTACCCACTTCTCGTACCCTTACTCTAGGGTGCGGGTCGTGACAGATGTGTAGCAGCATGGCTTTAAGTATAAGTGGGAGATTTGTAACAGTATACTGAAAAGTAATGCTTTGAGTATAAGTGGGAGATTGTTAGTGTTATATACTAAAAGCATCACTTTTGTAGTAACCTTATTTCTTTAAATTTTGAATGAGAATCATATGGGAAAATATTTGCATATTGTATTTGTTGCAAGTGTTAATGCAAATGTCTGATATTCTATATTGTAGATAATATGGTGTGTGGTGTCACACAGAAGATCATATTATCAGTTCCCTATGGAGTATATAAACAGTTCACACCTAGATGGACTTGGACAATCTATTGGAACGGTTGTAGTGTAATATGGTATTAGTCTATCTTGACTATAGGTTTACACTAGTACACTTTGTGTATATTGAACAGGACCACTTGAGTTTATTCTCTTTGTAATGACTACTAAGAGAACAAACACCTCTGTTATTATGGATACTTGTGCTCTTAATCCGGATATAATAACGGACATGTATATGCAGTGTGCATTACTTTGACTCATAAAAGAGTGAGATTCATTATGGATCAACAACCTCTATGAATTGGATAATAACATTGTATGTATGATGGGCTGTTGATTATAAATGAAATCCATGTCCCGATACATCGAGTTGATGATGTTCCCTTAAGGAGCTCATAAGGATTGTCATGTAAACCCTGCAGGTGGATTATATCCGACATAAAAAATAAAGTTGAGCGGTACTACTTAAGGATAAAAGATGACGAATCAATATAGCTGTCAGTAACTTAATTTGATCGACGGACATATGATATCTTAACATGGGGAGCCAAACGAGCATATAATAAAAGGAGCACACAAACATAATTTGGGATTAGGGAGGTAGTACAATAATAGCTCATTAGTGGACCGAGCTATTGTTAATGGGCCTGGATTGTGTGTTCGGGCTGAACACGGGATATCCAGATCCGTTAGGAGGCCTAACTCTAATTTCTCCTCATGGTCCCTGCCGTAGCCTATACATATCCTCTATTCTCTGGCCGCCAGATTACTGATCAGAAATCTGAAACTTTCTCTAAATTCGTGATTCACTTAAGGAGAGAAAGAGAGGGCTGCCAAGGAGAAGAAAAGGTTAGGAGATCGTCGCCCACACAACGTCCAACTCGAGGAAGGAATACGTGCAGAAGATCTTGGGGTCGTCCGCTCGAGATTGTCCGGAATTACTTATCTCTTTTCCGTCGCAGGTATAACTCGTGAACCTTAGTTTCCGCCTACGAAGGTATTAGATCTGTTTAACTTTCTATCGATCAATACGCACACCAAAAGAAGGGTCATGGGAATCCCTAGTGTTGGCCCATTGGTCATATGGTCAAACTGATTTTAATAATTGATCAAACTCTGTCTCGATATATGGAGCTAGTCAGGATATCTCGGACTCTTGGACATGATCAAGAACGGCTATCTACTCAGTTCAAGACCGAAGCGTTGTTTGCCTGTTCGAGTCTGTATTTCTTTGAGCAATGTAATATTTTATTTTATTGAGTCTAGAAATACAATGTACACCGAGTCGTACTGGCAAATAGGCTATTCCAAAATGATTTCAAAATGTTTTTAAAAATGTCCTTAGTTTTGAAAAACATTCGTATTTACAAAAGCTCTAAAAAAGTTTTCAAAATTCCCTAAAATCTATTTTGAAAAACCCAAACCTAACCCTGACAGAACTCGGCCAGAGTTCGGTTAGTGGCCGTTTTGTTTTTGAATTCCTTGGAACTTGGTCCTCCTGCAGTTGCGAATTTGACCGAGATTTGCTCATCGAGTTCTGCCCGAATTCTGCCCGAATTCTGCCAAAATTCTGTCTTTGGAACTCCTATAAATAGAGATGGATTTCGATCATTTTAACTCACTCATTCACTTTCAATATTCTCTCTACTTAAAGCTTTCAGTCTTCCAAAGAGTTTTTCTCGAGCTTTAATTTTCAGATCCCAAGCCAGTTACAATCCTCTAGTCAATTTGCCAGTGCGGTACGGTCTAGAAGTTTCTGAGTGATTGTAATCAGAAGGCTTGATAGAAGAATACCTCTTCACAATTGAAGTTGGACGAGTTCTTCGTATCAAAGCTCGCGGTTTTGCCAATAGTGGATTCAACTGGTAGCAAGAGTTCTACCGACTGGACTAGTCCTCAACAGAGGGAAACCAGTATACATCGCTGTCTTTGCGTTTGCTTTCTTATCTCTGCCTTTACATTATTTAGTTATGATTATTATTCTGTGATCTTGCTGCTAACAATTTTTTTAGCATTATTCTGCTGCCAACTCTATTCATCCCCCCTCTAGAGTATTCTGCTTTACGATTTCGTTCCTACAATTGGTATCAAAGCGGGTGTTACAGGTAAAGCAAGGTAACATTACAATTATTTATTCATTTAATTAATTGTTATATAGATCACAGCACAACACATGGCAACTGTGAAATTCATAAGTGAAGGCCAGGCCACAAACAGACCTCCACTGTTTGATGGTACGAATTATACCTATTGGAAAACACGGATGAGTTTCTTCTTAAAATCTCTTGACTTTGATTTATGGTCTATTGTTATTGATGACTATCAAAAGCTACCTCGTATAAATGTTGATGGAGTTTTAATTGAAAAACCCCATAACAGATACAGAGGAAGAAAAGAAAAAGGCCAGTCTTGACGCACGTACTATTAACGCTTTATTTTGTGCTTTAGACAGAACTAAATTTAACAGGGTATCTATCTGCACAACTGCTAATGAAGTGTGGAAGCTTCTTGAAGTCACACATGAAGGCACGACTCAAGTCAAAGAATCAAAGGTCAGCAGACTTACTCAAGAGTATGAGGTATTCAAGATGAAGCCCAACGAAACAGTTACTCAGATGTTCGAAAGATTCTTGGATATTGTAAATCCTTTGTCCTCCCTAGGCAAAGATTACAGTAACCATGAAAAGATTCGTAAACTCCTACGAGCACTTACCAAGAACTGGATTCCAAAGGCTACTGCAATCATTGAAGGGAACGACCTCACAACTATGTCCCTCGAAGTACTCATGGGTAAGCTACTCACTCATGAACTGGAGCTACAAGATTTTGAAGAGCCTGCACCAAAGGAGAAGACGATCGCTTTCAAGGCTCAGCACAGAAAAACTGCTGAAGGTGATTCAGACAGCAGTAAATCTGATGCTGAAGATCAAGCACTCTTAGCAAGGAAATTCAAAAGATTCATGAGATATGAGAAGAAAGCCAAAGAAAACAATAGCAGAAACAACTGGTATCAAGATGATGCTGTCTGCTATGGCTGTAAGAAGAAGGGACACATGAAGAAGGTTTGTCCTATAAACTCATCATCAAGCAAGAAGAGCAACAGGTATGAGAAAGGGAACCTGAAGAGATCAACATCTCGAAAGTATGCCAACACCAGCATATGGCATGAAAGTGAGGCCAGCGACTCAGAAGACGAACAATCAGAAGACGCTACAAATGTATGCTTTATGGCATCCGATCAGGTACTCTCTGAACATGTAGTTGATACATATGATGACTTCACCTTTGAGCAATTAGGAGAAGCCTTCAGTGAACTGATAAGTGATTACAGAAAACTGCGTAGCAAATATCAGACCTCTAAGAAGGTACTCAAAGAGTACAAAGGTGAAATAAGAAGACTTACCGACCTACTAGCTGAGGTTAGAGATAATGTTAGTGAGTCTGGTGAGCTTTCATCTGTCAAGCTCTTATTACACGAGACTATCAAGTCATCCGAAGAAAAAGACAAGGTTATTGACCAACTGAAAGAAGAACTTTCTAAAGAGAAGAAAAGTCTTCAATGTGCACAAGTCAGAATGGAAGCACTCACTTCTGACTATACTAAGTTGTATGACACTTCCAAAAGATTGGAAATTAGGTTAGGAAAACAGCCTGAGACTGCTGCTTCCTACCCTAACACGTGTCACTTACCGAATAATCGGAACATTCCCAAACCAAACACTGTCAGACCTAACCATATCAAACCTTTACCCCAAAAGGTTAAGCCCAAACAGGATTATAGGTATGCTTTCTTCTATACTAGAAAACCTAAACCTACCAACCATGCACATCACTCAGCTTTCAACACTAAACATGCACAATGTCATTATTGTGGCCACACTGGTCATATTTCTCCTGCATGTAGAATCAGCAAGCTTGTTGATTTAAATATTTATGCATAGATACCAAAAGCTAACATTTCAGGACCCTACAAGAAATGGGTACCAAAAGTTTTATCTGCAAATTGTTTTGTAGGTGGAATACCTTTCACATGCTAAAAGCAAATGGATCCTCGACAGCGGTTGTTTACGGCATATGACCGGTGACGCTACATTATTTGCAACACTGTCGAAGAAGAAGAAGGAAGGTTATATCTCCTTCGGTAATAACTTGAAAGGGTATATCATTGGTATCGGTGATGTTGGTAAATCTTCCTATCCTGTGATTAAGGATGTCTGTCTGGTTACCGAGTTGAAACATAATCTACTCAGCATAAGTCATTTAGCCGATCATGGTTATGGCATCAACTTTGGCAAAGACAAATGTACTATAGTTGATAGCTCAACTGTTTGTACTATCTTTGAAGGTATCAGGGAAGACAACATATATGTTTTCTATTTGTTGGAAGAAACTAACATTTCAGGTAGATGCTTAATGGCTAAAAGTGATGAGAGTCATCTGTGGCATATGAGACTCGGTCACGCAAATATGGTCACAATCTCAAGATTATCCACGAAGAAGCTAGTACACGGTTTACCGGACATAACATTCAAGAAGGATTCGGTATGCAGCCAATGTGAAAAGAACAAAGCTACCAGATCCACATTCAAGTCAGTAAACGCAGTATGTACTACTAGACCTCTACAATTGCTATATATGGACTTATTTGGTCCTAGCAGAGTTGCTAGCCTCGGAGGTAAGTTATATACTTTTGTAATTGTAGATGATTACTCTAGATACACGTGGGTATACTTTTTGACACGCAAGAATGACGTATTATCCGAATTTGTCGCCTTTTGCAAGAAAGTATAGAATGAAAAAGGTTACATGATCACTCGTATTAAAAGCGATCATGGAGGCGAATTCGAGAATGCAGAATTTGAGCAATTTTGTGACACACTCGATTTTGTACACGAATTCTCCTACCCTTGGACTCCACAACAAAATAGAGTTGTGGAACGTAAAAACAGAACTCTATCCGAAATAGCCAGAGTAATGTTAAACCAGTTTAGTCTACCCAAATATTTCTGAGCTGAAGCTGTCAATACAACTTGTTTTATTCTCAATAGAGTTCTAATTTGACCCAAATCGAAGAAGACTCCATTTGAGTTATTGTTTGATAGAATTCCATCAGTTTCATATTTTATAATATTTGGTTGTAAATGCTTTATTCTTAATACAAAAGATAATTTGGAAAAGTTTGACAAAAAGGCCGATGAAGGTATATTTTTAGGTTATGCGGCCAAGAGCAAAGGATACAGAGTCTTCAACAAACGAACTATGATCATCGAAGAATCAATCAACGTCACCTTTGATGAATTGAATTAAATGACTATCGATGGCAATGACGAAGATCTAACTGTACCAAGCTCAACACCAGCTGATTCTCTACCAACACCAGCTGATTCTCCAAGAGAAGAACCCGGAAGCAGCTACCTTCGGAGTCTGCCTAAAAGATTGAAATTTATGGCTGATCATCCAAAGGATTTGGTAATTGGTGATATTACTAAAGGTGTAAGTACTCGTACATCCAGTAGAGATATTATTTCTAGTGTTGTATTCATTTCACAGCTAGAACCCAAAACTATTTATGAAGCATGTAGTGATAATTTTTGGATAGATGCTATGCAAGAGGAATTAAACCAATTTGAACGAAATCAAGTTTGGGAACTTGTTCCCAAGCCTATTGATCATCCGGTCATTGGCACCCGTTGGGTATTCCGAAATAAACTTAATGAGAATGGTTTAGTGACTCGTAACACGGCTCGACTCGTAGCTCAAGGATACAATCAGGAAGAAGGTATCGACTACGATGAGACTTATGCCCCAGTTGCGAGATTAGAATCCATTCGCATGTTATGTGCATTTGCATATTTTCATAATTTCAAATTATTTCAAATGGATGTCAAGAGTGCATTTTTAAATAGTTTTATAAAAGAAGTAGTTTTTGTAGCACAACCTCCAGGTTTCACAGATTTTAAAAACCCTGATCATGTTTTCAAGTTGAAGAAAGCTTTATACGGTTTAAAACAAGCCCATCGTGCTTGGTATGATCGTCTAAGCTCTTTCCTACTTGACAATAGTTTTTCAAAGGGCAAGGTTGACACTACACTTTTTATTAAGTCTTTTAATGACAAGCTTCTCTTAATACAAGTCTATGTTGATGATATTATATTTGGATCTACTGATGAATCTTTTTGTCAAGAATTCTCTAAGTGTATGCAGAATGAGTTAGAGATAAGCATGATGGGAGAGCTGAAATTCTTTCTCGGACTGCAAATCAAACAAACTGACAATGGAACATTCATAAATCAAGCCAAGTACACAAAAGATTTGCTAAAGAAGTTTGATATAGACAATGTCAAACCTATTGGCACTCCGATGGCAACTTCAACAAAGCTTGATATTGATGAACAAGGCAAGCCGGTCGACATACGTAAGTATCGAGGTATGATCGTTAGCTTACTTTATTTAACTGCTAGTCGTCCAGATATTATATTTAGTGTTTACATGTGTGCACGTTTTCAAGCTAATCCAAAGAAATGACATCTGTGCGCAGTTAAGCGTATCTTTCGATACCTTAAAGGCACTTCTTCTGTTGGCTTATGGTATCCCAAAACCAAGTCCTTTGACCTTATTGGTTACTCGGATGCAGATTTTGCTGGATGCAAAGTTGATAGAAAAAGTACCAGTGGCACATGTCATTTCTTAGGCAAGGCTTTAGTCTCATGGTTTAGTAAAAAGCAAAATTCTGTAGCCCTATCAACAACATAGGCTGAGTATATCGCCGCAGGACGTTGTTGTGCTCAGATTTTGTGGATGAAATAAACCTTAGAAGACTATGATTCATTTTTCACACACATTCCCATTTTCTGTGACAACACGAGCACAATTAATTTAACTAAGAATCCAGTATGTCACTCTCGTACTAAGCATATCGAGATTCGACATCATTTTCTTAGAGATCATCATCAGAATGGAGATATTGACATTGTATACATAGACACTGAAAATCAATTAGCTGACATCTTCACAAAACCTCTAGCAGAAGATCGTTTCAATTATTTACGTCGAGAATTAGGAATTTTGGACGTCAATAATGTTAATTAATTTTGTTTTATGATTATATTTCAATACGCAAAAACTGTGTTAGAGACAAGCCAATAAAGAATCTGTCTGTCACCACAACTACGGTTAAAGCGAAGCGGTACTTAATAGTTCCCTGGTGAACCTCCGCCAGCTGGGACAGTACTCCTACAGCTAATTTAAGACATTCGCTGTGTAACGATATTTAATCTATAAAATAATATTAATTATATTAATTGAAGGTTGAAATTACTAATCTTTGAATTAAATTTTTGAAATGAGTCAATGAAAAAGAAAATGGCCCAAACCAATTAACAGATCCCCCAGGCGAATTCGGCCAGAGTTCGGACCGAATTCGGCACGAGTTCGGTTAGTGGTATCTGGTTGTATAACCAGAACCCGAGAGCCTCTTCTTCTTCATTGCTTCTAAAACCACTTCACAGCAACAGCAGCCGCGCGAAGCTCTCCAAACCCTAGTTCTTCGCCACTTCGTTTCTTCCAATCTACGTGGTAAAATCCATCCAAATTTTAGATTCGTGCGGAGATCGTTGTCCTCTACAGCATACTTGAATCTCGGGAGGTATAACTCCGTATTTTTCCTCCTTTCAAATTCGTGCATATTTACTTTATTTGCACAATGCCGCCTAAGGGATTTAACCCCTTCAAGAGGAAGAAGACGACCAATCCTAGTGAGGAAGGATCATCTTCTAATCCACCCACGGATTCCCTCTTTTCACCAGTTCAATCGAGCGATGGCGCATTCGATGGGTTTTATTTTCAAACCCTAGATCAAGCCCTTCTGTGGTATGGAGACTTTTCTATGAGATCCATATGTACAGGTGCTCCTATCAAATGGACTGTGTTTCCAGAATACCGCCCTTATTTTGAGGTATTAGGGTTATAATACTTTGTTAAACTTTGTTTCCCAGTAGCTACTAATGCCATTAGACTTTTCTATTGCAATATCGTACTAAACACATTTGACGTAAGTACTCGTGTTGGCGGACTAAATATCGAGTTCAATGATGTCCTCTTAGCGGAAATCTTTGGTATTTCTAACGAAGGTGCACCGCTTGATGATATCACTGAATTTGATTTCCTCGACGGCACGACACTTGCTAGTTTCAAAGCTGAACTCTGTGCCCCTGATCGAGTTCGCTCTGGAAAGTTCAAGGCAAATAACTTGAACTTGTTTAGTTATGAATTGCATCGCATCATCTACTCCACTCTCCTTCCAAAGTCTACTTCAAAGGATGATGTCACATCACTTGAGCTGTCTGCTATGTATCATATTCTTAAGGGGATTCCTTTTTCTGCCCCTAAGTCTATTATCCAGATGATGGGACGTTGTCGTGCAAGAGATAAAAATCTCTCTTATGCGATGATTCTCCCATGCATCTTCCAGCATTTTGATATTGATCTGTCAACTTGTACTCAAGACCCTGAGCCCAAGTTTCTTAAGCTATCTCGTCGTAGTATGACTGCTGCTGCTCCTCCTGCTGCTCCACCTCCTCGACCTACTCAGCAGTATGCCATGACCTTTGAAGGCATACACAAGCATCTTTCTGATTTGTACGTCTCGATGACGGATATGGCCCGCGAACGTGAGTTCCGCGATGTCACTCGTTATCAGGCGATAACAAATTCTCTAGCTGATCTCCGATTTGCTCAGACTGGATATTCTGCCGGTTCTGTTCCTAGAGATCCAGCCTTTTCTGGTTACCGCTGTGAGGATGAGGCTGTTCATGCCTACTTTTAGCCCGGTAATGCATATGATTGGTATCGTTCTGATCGTGCCCCTCCTCGAGATTTTGTCGATGAGTTTTACGCTGGCGCCCCTCCTCACCCTTCTAGCGCTTGTACTTCTGGAGCTGGTCCTTCTGGATATGCCGGTCATGCTGATGATGATGATGAGGAAGAGGAGATGTGATGATGATATATTAGCTGATTTTGAGATTTAGTTATTGTCTACTGTACACATGGAAATGCTCCGACATTCCAAGTTTCTTTCTTTCTAGTTTTTATGTTCATTTCTTTTGAGGACTTGTACTGGATATTTCTTGATGTCTCTTGAACATTATTTTATTTTTAGGATGCGTAGTTTATCTTTCATATCAGCTTATTTATTCTTTATAAGCATCTTTATCTGCTTCTATATTATAAACTGCCTGTGAACTACTTCTCTGTTTTGTCTTGTATATTCTCACTGCATGAGATATTATTTTCTTGTGTTTCTTCACTGTTGTAGCTTATGCATTAATTGCGGGGGAGCCAATTTCTTCACAATTATTTTGCTAAGTGACAACGGGAGAGAAAAAGTATCTAACATATTTTTTGAGAATAATACAGGGATTGAACAATTTTTATGGTATCTTATCTCAAAAGATGTTATATCATTCATAGTTTGTCAATTATCAAAATGGGTGAGATTGTTGGCCCATTGGTCATATGGTTAAACTGATTTTAATAATTGATCAAACTCTGTCTCGATATATGGAGCTAGTCAGGATATCTCGGACTCTTGGACATGATCAAGAACGGCTATCTACTCAGTTCAAGATCGAAGCGTTGTTTGCCTGTTCGAGTCTGTATTTCTTTGAGGAAGGTAATCTTTTATTTTATTGAGTCTAGAAATACAATGTTCACCGAGTCGTACTGGCAAATAGGCTATTCCAAAATGATTTCAAAATGTTTTTAAAAATGTCCTTAGTTTTGAAAAACATTCGTATTTACAAAAGCTCCAAAAAGGTTTTCAAAATTCCCTAAAATCTATTTTGAAAAACCCTAACCTTACCCTGACAGAACTCGGCCAGAGTTCGGTTAGTGGCTGTTTTGTTTTTGAATTCCTTGGAACTTGGTCCTCCTGCAGTTGCGGATTTGAGCGAGATTTGCTCATCGAGTTCTGCCCGAATTCTGCCAGAATTCTGTCTTTGAAACTCCTATAAATAGAGATGGATTTCGATCATTTTAACTCACTTATTCACTTTCAATCTTCTCTCTACTTAAAGCTTTCAGTCTTCCAAAGAGTTTTTCTCGAGCTTTAATTTTCAGATCGCAAGCCAGTTACAATCCTCTAGTCGATTTGCCAGTGCGGTACGGTCTAGAAGTTTCTGAGTGATTGTAATCAGAAGGCTTGATAGAAGAATACCTCTTCACAATTTAAATTAGACGAGTTCTTCGTATCAAAGCTCGTGTTGTAGAAGTTGCAAGGACTTCGTAAGAAAACTTGCGGTTTTGCTAATAGTGGATTCAACTGGTAGCAAGAGTTCTACCGACTGGACTAGTCCTCAACAGAGGAAAACCAGTATTCATCGCTGTCTTTGCGTTTGCTTTCTTATCTCTGCTTTTACATTATTTAGTTGTGATTATTATTCTGTGATCTTGCTGCTAACAATTTTTTTAGCATTATTCTGCTGCCAACTCTATTCACCCCCCTCTAGAGTATTCTGCTTTACGATTTCGTTCCTACACCCAGTTCTATCAGTATATTCATGTCTCCTAGTTGCTCTCAAAATAGCATCAAAGGTCTGGTGCTCAAACTGCTCCACTGCTAGAATGATCTCTAGGTGGAGTCCCTGCTAGAATCGCTGCGCTCGGTCTAATTCGGTCGCCACCAAGGTGGGAGCAAACCGACTAAGCCTTGAAAACTCGGCCGCATATCCATCGACCGTCCTTCCCATCTGCTTGAGATTGCTAAATCTTGTCTGCAGATCATACCGGGCTGCTACATCAAAGTACTTCGTCTGGAACTTGTCACTGAATACCGCCCATAGACAGGCATCGCCAATCCAACTGCTTGCATCGCCCACCAACTGCGGGCTAAGTCCAATAACTGAAAGCGCACAACGGCCACCTTCTCTTCCTTTGGAGTCCTAGCTGCCTCCAGAATAACCTCTATATCATATAGCCAAGCATCAACGGCAATAGCATCTTCACTGCCATCAAAGAAGGGAGGGTTCAGGCGCTTGAAGCCGGTAGCCGTATTGTTCCCTTGATAGCCAACTCTGTCCATAGGATATTGTGTTATCTGCTGTAGGGCATCGTCCCGACGATCTTGTGATACAAGCAAGTCCCAGATGAGTCCCATCAGGGTTCTATTGTCAGGCTCTGCAGGCTGGGCTGGCTGAACTAACGGCTCTTGTTTCCCGGAAGGCATGACTCGGGATGCAGCTCCTGAGTGCTGGTCTTGGTCCTCAGGTTGCAGTTGGTTCACTTGTTGCTGGTCCTCTAGGGGTACTCCACTCGGCTGATCGGCCGGGCCAAAAACAATGCCACTGAAGAAAATGACATGAGGAACAATAAGGAAGGACCAAGATAGATCAAGGATATAAGCATTTCTCATGTCAAGAATTAGAAAGATTAGAAAGTGTGAGTAGAGATCATGGGCGAATGCAGATTGAGACATCTATTCAGTAAAACCCTCATACATCTTAATTTACAAGACCTGCATGGGCCACCACTTAAACCGTATCACACCCCAGAACCAGAATACTGGAGAACGGGAAACAGACACAGCCAGATACGCACGTTGAAGTGCAATCCATCTCACAATATGATCACAGCTATCTAGATGCATAAGGGTTTATCTACAAGCCATCAGTCTCTTATGGTCAAGAACAAATCTAGTGTCTCAATCTTAAGCAAGCAAGTAAATGTTATAAGATGATAGATCATCAGACATACAAAGTAAGGTGTCCCAAATACTACATATTCAGATGATCATGAAGCTAGTCATACAAAATGTGAAGACTAGTAAGAGTTAAGCCATACATGATCAACCCTAGGATTTGTCAATCATGTTACAGCCCTTAGGCAAACACAATTTAAGTTTCAACACGAGCTAACACTTGCTCGGCGGCTAAATGCCTCAAAAGAATAATTTACAATAGAGTGAGAGAACAAAATTAGAAACCCACTCGTTATCTGGATTACATTTGGTATTCACCATCTGGATGGAAAGCGGGGAGATCCTCGGGTGCTACTCTAAAATATGGTCATACAAAACCAGCTGGGTCAGACCCCAGAAAGAGCAAGTGCCACAAGGGAGGCTCTACTTAGGAACTAAAACCAGCATATAATAAAAGAAGAACTGATAAAAGAGCATAGTTAAATAACATGAGAGACGGAGTTAACATAAAACATTAGCTTGCAGTAGGAGAAAAAAGAGGTGGAATATAATTCCCGTGTTAATTATGAGATAATTCATTCAAGCATAGCCAATCAAGTTCTACGGCTTGCTATTATTAGCTAACTAGGATTATCACAAGCTTTGTTACTAACAAGATGTAATGAGATGTTCTCGCAGTCACAAGCCCTACAGACTATCCAGATTATCCAGACGAGGCTTACAAGAGTTATCAAGATTACTGGTGTACTTTAGTGCTTATGATTCAAGAAGTGCAACACATGATAGTGTGCTAGAAATGTGCCCTACTCGTCGGCAGGCTACAAGTCCACAGCTATGGCCGGGATAACTGGATCGCCTGTAACTGAAAAATCTCTCTATATGAACTACTTGATCAATCTAGTCATTAACCTATCAGATTCATTATGAATCCCTGACCGTAGTAACCAGGAAGCCATGTCCTAGACATGATGCAAGACGAGACATGTTGCTTATACAGGCACAATCAACCACGGGATCAAGGCAAGAGTTACACTAGCAAGACAAGAATAGCGCGCAACAGCAATCAAGATTATACATGTCATGTCAGGTTTACTTGTCATGTTAAGAGTACTTGTCTGGAGTGCGCTTCGACGGTCCACTACCAAGAGTTATCAAGACTGGTTCATATTATCATGTTCAAGTCAAGTTCAAGTTCAAGTCGAGCGCAAATCAAGTTAAGATTGGGTCATAGCCAAGTCATGTCGTGCTCAAGTTCAAGTCAAGTTCAATACTAGTCAAATCATTCCATGCTAAGATCGTGTCAAAGCCCAGGGTACTTGCAGGCAGTTATGAAACATAAAAACAAATGGCGCCAGGATGGGCCAGGGTGGCGCCAGGCCAACATGCGCCTGGGCCAAGAGGTGCCAGGGCCAGCATGTGCCAGCATACGCCAGAATGCACCATCGCCAGCATACGTCAGTGCCAGCATGCGTTAGTGCTAGTGCCAGCATTCGCCAGCGCCAACATACGCCTAGGCCAAGAGGTGCCAGGGCCAGCATGCGCCAGCGCCAGCATACGCCAGCACCAGCATGTGCCAGCATCAGCATAAGCCTGGGCCAAGAGGCACCAGGGCCAGCATGCTCCAGCATGCGCTGCTCTTCTTCTCCAACCAGCCTCTAAATGTTCATGGGAACCCATGAACTCTAAATGGCATAAATCCCTTAAATCAAGTCGGAATGTAACTTTTCAAAGATAAAAATTAGGTAGAACAAGATTTCCTACAACATGAAGCAACTAGTTTTCGAAAATACCAAGTTTCAATAGATAAAAACCAAGAAAAACAAGAAAAGATTAAAACTTAGATCTACGAAAATCTATCCATCAAAACCAAAAATGCCAAGTTCTAAAGAGGCTTAGAATCAAGTAAGGAAGAGAATAGAAAAAAAACTTGAGATCCATAATGAAGCAAGTTGTACTTGCCTAGGGTTTCTTGGGTGTAGATGGTGAGGAGTAATGGAGAAGGAGAAGAAATAAATAAAAGTAATGAAGAAATAAATAGAGAGAGAGAGAGAGAGAGAGAGAGAGAGAGAGAGAGATGAGAGTTGACTTATATATCAACCCTCCTCATCTCAAACCAAAATGAACCAAACCTAGCCAAGCTAAGCCAAGTCATGTTGAACCAAACTAAATAAACCAAGGCAAGCTTAAACCAAGATCAAGCTAAGCAAGACAAGTCTAACTACGGTCCACCTGATAATTGCTAGAAATTCGTACACGTATATAGAAAATACATATAACGGAAAACGGGAAAATGGGAGTGACACCTTGCTACGAGCTGTCCAATGTTTAAATTTTTGAATATTTGGGACACAATTCTGGTCGAACTCTGCCTCCCCTGACTAGTATAAATACGGCATAATTTCTCTCATTTCACATCATCTCTCACCCTCATCTTTTAAGCCTTATATGCGCTAAGCCTTACTCTGCCAATTCTCTAGCCACAAAACTTCCTAAGCCCCAAGGTGCTCAATACGATTCATCTAGAAGTTCTATGCAAGAGTTTGAAAAGAAGCCATTTGGAAAATTCTAAGTTTCGCATCTGCGAAGTCAACGTAGCGAGCGCTTCCAAGGCTCGTGTCTATAAGAAGTTGTCGTGCTCTTCTGACTAAAGGCATGTGTGTACCCTATTTCACAAATAGTGGATTTTAATCATGAGCAAGAGTTCTCAGACCTGGATTAGTCCTCTACGAGGGAAACCAGGTTATATCGCTGTGTTTGTGTGTGCTCTTATACTTTTTGCATTATTACTCTCTGATTATATATTCTCTCAGTAGTTGCTTCTTGACTTAGCATAGAGTTAATTTTTTAATTTGTCATTATAGACACAAACTCTATTCATCCCCCTATAGAGTTGCCTATATGTTACTTCTATTGGTATCAAAAATTTGGTCTATTGATAAAGAATTAACACCCTAGAGCTGATCTATAGCAACCACACAACCCATTCTCACCCCTATTTGATCGAACCAACTATACTTACTAGAAGACACGAATGAGTTTCTATCTGAAATCTCTAGACTTTGACTTATGGACCATAGTTACAGATGGTTATAAGAAGCCTGCTAGAATTGTAGTTGATGGAAACCTCGTAGAGAAACCCCATGACAAATATACTGAGCCAGAAAAGAAACATGCTAGTCTAGATGCTAAGGCTATTAATACACTCTTATGTGCTATAGACAGGACTGAATTCAACAGGGTATCTATGTGTACCACTTTACACGAAGTATGGAAACTTCTAGAAGTGACTAACGAACGAACTACTTAAGTCAAGTAATTAAAAATCAGTCGGCTAACACAGAAGTATGAAGCATTCAAGATGAAGCCCAACGAGACGATCATACAAATATTCACCAGATTTTTTCGACATCGTCAACCCCCTATCTTCCTTCGAAAAAAACTACTCCAACCATGAGAAGATACGCAAGGTGCTAAGGGGTCTAACGAAGAACTGGAACTCCAAAGCCATGACAATCATCGAGGGCAACGATCTCACTACCATGTCTCTGGAGACTCTGATGGGCAAACTATTGACGCATGAGCTCGACCTGAAGGACTTTGAAGAAACTGCTCCAAAGGAAAAAGAAACCGCTCTAAATGAAAAAGAAACCGCTCTAAGAGTTCATCGCCGAAAGACTGCTCGAGATAAAACAGACGATGATGACTCCGAAGGTGATGATCAAGCGCTCATAGTTTGTAACTTCAAAAAGTTTCTACATTTCAACCAAAGGAAGAAGGAACAACACAAAGACGATGATGAAGAGCCTATCTGCTTAGGCTGTAAGAAGACAAGGCATGTTAAGAAAGACTGTCCTACAACAAAAAAAGGGAGCCGATATAAAAAATCATACAAGAGGCCATCCTTTCGGAAGTATGCCAACACAGGAATCTGGCACGAGAGTGAAGCCAGTTAGGGGTGGGCATACGGTTCTAGGACCCGCGGTTCCGACCCGGCCCGAACCGTAAAATGTCTAAACAAGCTGGTTCCTAAATTTTAAAATTTAAACGGGGCGGGACGGGACGGGTCGTGTGACATTAACGGGTCGGGGCGGGTCCTATTTTCAAAATAAACGGGGCCCAGGCCTGACCCGTTTCTAGGAGTATATATTTTTTTATATCAATTTTTAGCATTTTTTGTTATTATAGTCTATACATAATAGAATATCTTATTGCTTACTAAACAAATTCTAGAAGTTTGGGAAGACATTAGACTTGTTTTTGTTCTTATAGACAATATAACATATGTAAATATTTACTATTATAGAATTTTTTAAACTTTTTTTTGGACTCGTTTGGACCTGCGGGTTGACCCGTTTCGGACTCGTTTCAAACGGGTCGGGTCCGGTTCGGGTCTAATATTTTTTGGACCCGCCCCGCCTCGTCCTGACAAGTAACGGATCCGGTTCGGGTCCGACAAATTTGGGCCCGGCCCGACCCGTGCCCACCCCTAAAGCCAGTGACTCAGAAGTAGAAGAGGACACTCCCTAAGATACTACAAACGTTTGCCTAATGGCAATGTCAGTTAAGGTAATAAATGATCCACTTGATGACTTTACTTTTGATAAACTTGGAGATGCTTTTAGTGATTTACTTGAAGATCACAAGAAGTTACTTGGTAAGTACAAACATGCAAAGGATAAGATCAAGAATCATGAAGCTGAGATTTATAGACTATAAGAGAAAAAGAAGTATAATACATGCAAAGGATAAGATCAAACATGCAAAGGATAAGATCAAGACTATAAGAGAAAAAGAAGTTACTTTGTAAGTACAAACATGCAAAGGATAAGATCAAGACTCGTGAAGCTGAGATTTATAGACTCATTAAGCTTATACGATGCTGAATCACGTATTGAGAAACAAACACATGATCTTACCGTACTCAATAAAGAGCTTACGGAAGAGAACAAGAAGTACAATACTGCAGCTGTAAGAATTAGTGCTTTGACTGCTAAATACGATGAAATGTATACTGCCTCTAAAAGATTAGAGATCAGTCTGGGCAAACAAGTTATTCAACCTCAAACCCAGTCTCACGGTCACAGCACTCACATGAGACACAAGACTACTCAACACAAGAATACACGGCATAGAAAAAACACACATACACATGCTGCAAACAAACACGCTTTTATGTAATATATTCTCATACAACACGACAATCACCCGCACATAGACATCATTATCATCCTGTTCCTAACACAAATATGCATGCTACATGTCACTACAGTGGTAAGTATGGATACACTTCACCTCAATGTAGATTCAGAAGATTAGTTGATTTAAACTTGTATGCATGGATACCGAAGGCTAACATTTCAGGACCCTCAAGAATTTGGGTACGAAAGGTCACATCTACTCGTGGTGTAGGTGGACCTTCCTTTATTTTCTAGAAGCAAATGGATTCTTGATAATGGGTGCTCGCGACATATGACTGGAAATGCAAATCTTTTTGCAACACTATCGATGAAAAGGGAAAGATATGTATCCTTCGGCAATCTGAAAGGTTATATTATTGGTAATGGTATTATTGGTAATCGTCCCTTTTCTGTCATTAAAGATGTCTGTTTAGTAACAGAGTTAAAGCATAATTTTCTCAGCATCAGTCATCTTGCTGACAATGGATATGATATTAACTTTGGGAAAACTAAATGCTCTATATATGATAGATCATCTGGAGACATCGCTTTTGAAGGAATAAGGGAAGAGAACATTTATCTATTTCTCAAAAGATACTAACAATACAGGAAGATGCCTCTACGCTCACAAGAATGAAACATTACTATGGCATATGCGTCTTAGACATGCAAACATGGATACCATATCAAGACTGTCAACCAAGAAGCTAGTAAGAGGACTACCATATATCACATTCAAAAAGAATATGGTATGTGCCGAATGTGAGAAAAATAAGGCGACTAAATCCTCTTTTAAATCCATCAACTCTGTAAGTGTCACGACCCGCACCCGCTTTTCGGAATACGAATGCATGCGCAAGCTAGCCTATGCCGTATAGTCGGTAGTAGAACGCTATCTAGACCACAATGCTTACAATCACAATAAATGCTCATTCACAAAATTTAACTAATTTACAATATTCACAAGTTTTATATTTGCAGAAGATATAAACTCTTACAAATATTGGAATGAATACAACTCATCTATCTAGCTAATCTCTAGGTTTTAGCCTGCAAGTACATCCATATTTCCAATGCTAAGCGTAGTCGCGGCTAACCTGAAAAATGTTGGATTACCCAGTCAGGATGGAACGAGTACAACTCATTGAATGCAGTTCTAATATATGAAAACGACTATAAAAAAGAGGTTAGCCATTAAATATATATTTTAAAAATAAATAGGATAAACATGATAAAACTAGACAGAAATCTGACAGTAAATGAATAAAACAAAAGAAAATACTCTCTATGTGTTTGATGTACCTTTGTAATGTGATCGGTCAAGGGACAGTTATACCACAATGTCTAAGATGTCTAAATAATATCTATGATGTCTACTTTGCAATAAATAACACTGCCTATGATGTCAAATAATACTGTCTACGATGTCTAATTTGTAATAAAATAATACTGTCTACGATGTCTACTTTGTAATAAAATAATACTATCTACGATGTCTACTTTGGGATAATAAATTAATGTCTACGATGTCTACACTGTATAAGGTCAGATCACACATCCTTGGTACTTCTCCTTCCCGACACAACAAAATATTATAAAACATAAACGAGACAAGAACCACATATCCAATGACTAACAATGAGATATAACAATAATCAATATCGAAAACAAACAACAAAAAAGACTCGCCAGAGGTCCTTTGTTGGTGAAACCGATAATATCAACCACTCAATGTGCCACACAAAAGTACAATTGCACAACAGTCTTTGGGGACTGAAACATATATTAACAACGTATTCAGAATAGTCAAATTACCTAGGAAAGCTTGCCCATAAGTCCAATTTTGGACACAGGGGTAAACAGGTAATTTTGAGCCAAAACGATGTCCGTCTTTGGACTCACTTTGCACCGAAAAGCGTGCTAGTAACTACGGTCTCTAAAAGCATTAAACTATATGTCTACAGGTCCGGTTTGACAAGACGAATCCAACCGTTTGTCCAAAGTTGGATTCCGGTGAGCCGTGCACAAAGTCGCCCGTTGGATCGGGTCGCGGGCTCGCCAAAAGGGCATTCCGGTTGACCTGCTCAGAATCGGACCAAACTTGGCATACAGGACCAGAAGAATGATACGGTCCTATTGGTGCAAGTTTCGTCTCAAGATAATGATCGTGCACAAAGTAATTGGCTAAATTGAAAAATTATCGATACGGGAAAAATTGATAGATATGCGTCAAATTCGTCGCACGCACGCAACCAATTCGACTTCTGTCAACTCCCATACGTGCACGAAGTCCATACGCACCTTTTGATACAAGTGGTTCACGACCAAGTTGCCCAGATTGTCGGAACGGATTCTGTATCGAAATTTTTCTATGTTTTAAAAATAGGTTTTTTACTAATTTTGAAGTAATTTTAAACAAAAAATAAACATCTAAAAATTAAACTAAAAATAAGTTTAGATCTCGATTAGGTGGTCTAGAACTCTATTCAAATCGATTCTCAAAACTCATAATACGTTGGTCGCAAATTGACCGCAAACAGAAGGCGTTGGGACAGTTTCTAACGTCCAAATATCGAATTTTTCCTCAATTTTGGAACACGATTTTTGTCGCACATGATGCGAATCAAATTAAACTAATTGAAGGGGAATGAAGGTGTATAGCAGCGGAAATTTAGAACAAAATATAAGTCATTCAACAAATGTATTTTATTGATATTGGAACAAAGATTACAAAGGGGCGCAAGGCCAAGATTACAATCACTCAAGCTCACTCTTCTCACATTTCAAGTCACTCAGCTCTCTCTCATCTCTCAATACAAGTCTTGAAGCAGCGGATGCTTCGAAAGGCGACGTCCATACATTATGTCCCGTATAAGTCTTGACTCCACGCGGCTGCACGCTACGAATCGCCAAGGAACTCCATGCCTCGACGCATCAAGCGAGCTCCGTACCACGAGCTTCTACCTGTGCATGCACATAAAAACTATGTGGGTGTCAGTACTCAACTGTACTGGTGGAATGAGCTCCTCGTCCACCCATACAAAACTAACACGTTTGATTTACTTCGTACAACATAGTCCCTTCTTATCAATTGTCTTTCTAGTCTTATCTTAGGATCAGTTTTAGGACAGATGCCTTGGCCTATTTTGTGTCTCTAGACCATCCCGTGCTTGCAACAACAACGTCAACACATATCTTTCCTTTAGACTCTTCTCGTACCAATAATGTTAACCTATCAAGTCGTGTTTGCCTTACGGCTTAAAATCGGAGACGCAACTATACGATGAGACTCTATTTCCATGTGATCATGCTACGAATCCATCATGTCGTGCCTCGCAACTCTGGGTGACTAAATCATATCGCTGCCTCGCGGCCCTTTGCTACTTTGATAACCAACTGACCCAATCAAGACTTGTGGCTAAGTGTCACTCGACCGACTTTGCCTTACGGTATTTCCTGACTTAAACTCAAGACAACTCAAATCCAAACTATACAACTTATATGCTGACAACTTAAGACTTGACGCCACATCTCATGCCGAAGCACGTCGTCTATGTTACAACCAAATCTTAGGCCCAATATTGTGTTCTAACTGTACACACATATTCAACTCAACTCAATCCAAAGGCACACATGCGAGTTACCGCCATGCTGACTCATCTATATGAATTGGTCACTAACTCCCAGAGCCATCTTGGACTTCCTTTAGCTTGTTAGGCGACCAACCTTGCCAACGCGAGTAGCGAGCTCCGCTGCAAGACTCTGTGCTAACCTGTGCGGTCATCCAACGCGGCTAATCATGCTTCTCAAGAACCGGTTCCATCCGCTTGGGTCACCGTTCGAGGAAACTCTACCTTGCCGACAAGTTGTCCATGACCATGCAAGACTCGACTCAAACTGACGTCTCACACAGTCATTCTACCTCTAGTGTTACCATCTCTTTTAGGGCCAAGTTCAATACTTCTCAAATCTGAGACCGCCTCGATGACCCATAGTCTCGAGCATTCTTCTTTTTTGCCCTATTATTTCCTTCAACTTAGGAACAACTATTTGAAGCCCTTTTTCCAAACTCAATAAATCAACTGTGGCCCGTGCCTTAAATACTAAGTCCGTGCATCATGCATTAAGCCAACTGTGCTCTACGCGACACTCCCGCCCAAGTCGACGGGCCTTGAGATCGTGGGACTACTTAACTTGACAACCGTAGAAAGAACGGGACAGTACTTGGAATGTCTTAGGTCGACCGTTATAACTTTGCCTAACTTAAATCAAGCCTACAACTTAATCCGAGGGACGAACAAAGGCTATGCCAAGCCTTGCATGGTGGAAGTGTGCATGCTTTATCGAGCATTAACGCGGGCAACACCTATGACTTAGGCTAATTCCAACTTGGTGACAACTTAAACCAACTTCCTTCTCCCAAGCCACGGAACGAAGGGATGAGTGTTATTTTTAAAGCACGCCGTGCACCAACTCTAAGCCGACCGTTGAACCTTTCCATATTCTAACTCAATTCAACCCGTCGAGATTATTCCCTTATCTATGTGGATTCGTCTCTTTTATTATCAAGTCTACTTGTGCAAGTTGAAAATATGTGAATTATTATGTGAAGGCTAAGATGAGGCAAGTTCACTGAAACAACCCTACCTGAGCGAGCGGTCGCCTCGACCGAGCGATGTCTTCGAGCAGCCGTTGTAAGGCTAAGTTCGAACGCCGTCGGCGTTCCGATACCTCCGATTTACTGAGCAGGACGGGGCACTACATCATACACCACTCAGAAAAAGTTTCGTCCTCGAAACTAACCGAGTACTTACTCATTGACTTGTCACTTTGTTCTACATTCAAGGACTCTCGCACACACTTACTCCTATGCGTTTCTTCAACTCGAGCCACGCTCGTGCTACGGTTATCTTTTACCTCGAACAACTATATCTCAACTTAGGTAACTTAATCTCGTTGTACACATGGATAACTCAGTTCTAGGCAAACCATCCGATCAACCAACATTCAAGCTTATCGCAATCTAATGATCGTACTATTACCAATCTTTTCCTTGAAACACGACTTCAAAATCCTCGACCCTTTTCCATTCCTCTAGTCTCACTTGATTCAAGGTATCACTTAGTTGGATCGTGCACATATTCTAGGCGTCCCTAAAATATATGTATTTCAGCCAAGCCTCGTGATAGAGAATTCGCCATCACCACTCGAGTCAGATCGTGCACATATTCAAGCGTCCCTGATATACGTGCAGGTCAACCGAGCCTCGTGAGTGGTGCCTCCACAATCCCTATCGCTCTGCACCGGGATGTCTGCCTAACTGCTAGGCTATGTCAATCCGTCAGTATTGGAATCATAGTTCCCAAACAATGATATCAACACTGACCCCATCCTAAGGTCAAATCAAGTTGATAGTACGGGGTTTCTACCCAAGCTTGCATCACTCCGATTTCTAAACTTCGAGCATAAATTTCCTATACACATCCCGACATTCGTTGAACGGGATCTGAGTCGTTCAGCAAAGCCGTCCTATGATAACTCATATTTCGACCAATTCCTTGACATATCAATATCACTTGTTCAACCAAACCATCTGGCATAGTCATCCCTTCAAACACATTCGATATAGTTCGTCTATCAATCCTTCTCAAATCAAACACGCTATGACACAATTCGTCGCTAACCAAAATTTTACATTCCACATTCCCTAAGTCATCTATTCCAATTCACGCAATCGATCACAAGGTCGTCAGACTTAACAATATGCCACGCTCCATTCTCACGCGAGTCTGATTATCCACGGTGGGCATGATATCACCATGTAATGCTCCCACGGAATAATCATTCTCATCGGGGCGTAACTCTTGTTTTATGTCTAAACTAACTCATTCTCCATACGTAGATTGGATCCATTCAATCCTCAAGTTTACTCAATCATCAATCGCAAGTCTAAATATCCTCAAATTTTCCTTCGCCTCAAACCAACAAGTCGAGGCAATCAAAGTTGTCGCGTCCTGATTTTCTGAGTTCGATCATTCCGGCGACATGAATCACCATGTCTGCACCCACGTGAATAATCACCCCAAATCCGACGACATGTGCGAGGCTAGAGTTGCACTCGCGCAAGATAAGATCGTCGACGTTGTGGTTATCAACTTAACCATGAAGACACGATCATTTTTATCCAACATTCATCTCAATTTAAAATCCTAAGTATAGTATCCGTAAGAACGATAACACTTGCACGACCGTCATTCGCCGAGTCAGAGTACCTCCGAGTTATCGCATATCGATCTTTGATACGCCTCAATACCATCGATGACATGCGTAACTTGACGATCTTCCTTTGCAACAAATTCTGACTCGTACGAATGATGCTATCGTCCGACTGGATAATCTCCTCGACATTCAAATCCAAGTTCGATCATTATCCCTCGAATCATTCACAACATCAATTTCTCAAACCCAAATTCACATATTGTTCATCCGTCTATCTTAAGTCATCGAGCAACATTTTTCTAATTAAATTACATCATTCCTTGCTAACTCAAATCATCGAGCAACATCCGATCCAATCCTTAGAGTCTTTTACGTAACTTCAAAATTCAACTTTCTCATGTGCGCTATCTTCCCATCGTGCAGACTTTTCGTATACATTCTTATCAATTTCTCGATCAAGTCATCCATTCGTACACCCTAACTTTTTTCTCGATTCGATTTCACCTACTCAATCACTTTCAAGTTTATACTCGTGCACTCCTTAATCCCGTGCATGTTTCATGCGCATCAATTTCTAAGTTGTTCGAATCAACTCGTCAAATCTCAAGACTACAACTTGTTCAACGACACTCAATCTAAGGCTTTGCATAACGCGACGCTTGCTGATTGACTCACCGATACCCCGTATCCTCAATCGATCGACCGATATCCCTGAGGCTATCGTACACTACTGGGATGAAGTCATTCGACAAATCCTCAAACTATAATTCAAATCAAAATCGACTTCGTTAAATTTTCCGTTCGAACCATTTCTCGAATTCCAAGTATGCTCATCCATATCGCACCGACGTTATCGTCGTTCGATAGCACGCATATCGATATTCATCTCACTTTACTCATTCGAGTTCAACTCATTCTTGCTCGACACTATTCAATTCTCGCACTCGACTTTTCTAAGGTCGACGCAACTTTGGTGTATATGCCCAGCCCGATATAGCCAATCGTGCTATGTGAACCATCTTTTTGTTTCTTGTCAAAAACTATTCTCCTATATTTTGCAAATTATTTAGACTTATTGAATGGACATCCCGTGGGACATTTGAGAGAGAACGCACCAACGATATCAACTTACGGAAGCAATTTAGAGTTTGCGAAAACAACGGAGTTAAAGAATTCAATCGATAGTCAAGGACGTAAAGTCGTGCTCTGATACCATTATGTTATGCCCCGCTCCCGTAGGAACTATCGTCCTCGCTAAGGCGTGATGCCGCACGAGCCTGGATTATGCTCGTGCAAGACGTTCCATAACGGCCGATTTCAGCAGCTGCGACGGGATTATCGCACAGAAGTCCCAAGCAGAGACATTGAATAATAGCAGCGGAAATTTAGAACAAAACATAAGTCATTCAACAAATGTATTTTATTGATATTGGAACAAAGATTACAAAGGGGGCACAAGGCCAAGATTACAATCACTCAAGCTCACTCTTCTCACATTTCAAGTCATTCAGCTCTCTCTCATCTCTCATTACAAGTCTTGAACCAGCAGATGCTTCGAAGGCGACGTCCATACATTATGTCCCGTATAAGTCTTGACTCCACGCAGCCATACGCTACGAATTTCCAAGGAACTCCATGCCTCGACGCATCCAAGCGAGCTCCGTACCACGAGCTTCTACCTATGCCTGCACATGAAAATAATGTGGGTGTCAGTACTCAACTGTACTGGTGGAATGAGCTCCTCGCCCATCCATACAAAACCAACACGTTTGATTTACTTCGTGCAACATAGTCCCTTCTTCAATTGTCTTTCTAGTCTTGTCTTAGGATCAGTTTTAGGATAGACGCCTTGGCCTATTTTGTGTCTCTAGACCATCTCGAGCTTGCAACAAAAATGTTAACATATCTTGACTTTAGACTCTTCTCGTACCAACAATGGTAACCTATCATCATGTTTGTATTACGGCTTAAAATCAGAGGCGCAACTATCCGATAGACTCCATATCCATGTGATCGTGCTACGAATCCATCGTACCGTGCCTCGCAACTCAGGGTGACTAAACCATATCGCCGCCCTTGCTACTTTGATCACCAACTGACCCAATCAAGACTTGTGGCTAAGTGTCACTCGACCGACTTTGCCTTGCGACATTTCCTGACTTAAACTTAAGACAACTCAAATCCAAACTTACAACTTATATGCTGACAACTTAAGACTCGACGCCACATCTCATGCCGAAGTACGTCGCCTACGTTGCAACCAAATCTTAGGCCCAATATTGTGTTCTAACTGTACACACACATTCAACTCAACTCAATCCAAAGGCACACATGCGGGTTACCGCCATGTCGACTCATCCATATGAATTGGTCACTGACTCCCAGTGCCATCTTGTACTCCCTTTAGCTTGTTAGGCGCCGCCCTTTCCAACGTGAGTAGCGACTCTGCTGCAAGACTCTGCGCTAACCTGTATGGTCATCCAGTACGGCTAATCATGCTTCTCAAAACCGGTCCTGTCTGCTTGGGTCACCGTTCGAGAAAACTCTACCTTGTCGACAAGTTGTCTATGAACATGTAAGACTTGACTCAAATTGACGTCTCATATAGTCATTCTACCTCTAGTGTTACCATCTTTTTTAGGCCAAGTTCAATACTTCAAATCTGAGACTGCCTCGACGACCCATAGTCGCGAGCATTCTTTTTCTTGCCTATCATTTCCTTCAACTCAGGAACAACTATTTGAAGCCCTTTTTCCAAACTCAACGAATCAACCATGGCCCGTGCCTTAAACACTAAGTCCGTGCATCGTGCATTAAGCCAACTGTGCTCTACGCGACACTCCCGCCCAAGTCGACGGGCCTTGAGATCGTGGGACTACTTAACTTGACAACCGTAGAAAGAACAGGACAGTACTTGGAATGTGTTAGGTCGACCGGCATAACTTTGCCTAACTTAAATCAAGCCTACAACTTAATCCGAGGGACGAACAAAGGCAATGCCAAGCCTTGCATGGTGGAAGTGTCATGCTTTATCGAGCATTTACGCGGCGACACCTATGACTTAGGCTAATTCCAACTTGGTGACAACTTAAACCAACTTTCTTCTCCCAAACCATGGGACGAAGGGATGAGTGTCATTTTCAAAGCACGTCCTGCACCAACTCTAAGCCCACCGTTGGACCTTTCCATATTCTAACTCAATTCGACCAGTTGGGATTATTCTCTATCTATGCGGATTCGTCTCTTTTATTATCAAGTCTACTTGTGCAAGCTGAAAACATGCGAATTATTATGTGAAGGTAAGACGAGGCAAGTTCACCGGAACTACCCACCTGAGCGAGCGGTCGCCTCGACCGAGCGATGTCTTCGAGAGCCGTTGTAAGGCTAAGTTCGAACGCCGTCGGCGTTCCGATTCCTCCGATTGACTGAGCGGGACGGGGGACTATAATAACCCGTTTAAATGGTTCATGAAACGATCCACTACACAATGAACCATCACTGCGAAGTTGGCCCGATAAATCTTGTTACCGCTGCTATGTCTGATGCACGCTGCTGCCGTTGTTCGCGTGGCTTCGTACGGGCTTACGGCGCCGTCGGCCACCGTGGCGGCATGAACACGCACAGGTTCGGGGTTCGGGTCGCCAGGTTAGGTTTCGATTTTCCACCCTTCTCTTTCTCAATCTCATATATACATATACATATTCTATTAGATTGGGGTTCGGCCAGCTGGGTTTGCTCGTCGGTTGGGGTGGCCTCTATGATGCTTGGACTCGTGTTTTGAGGTTTGCGAATAGTGCACGCACTGTTCACGGATCAAAATATCTTTTTTTTTTCCTTTTTATTTTAACTCCTTCATCTATACATATATATCTATATAAACTTAATAAGACCTTGAAAAATCTTAATAATATATATTTCAAAAGATTACATAATTTTTATAATAAGCTGTGGGTATATATATATTTGTAACAATTTCCCTTTTATATAATATAAGAAATACTTTCTTTTTATAATTATTTGATAATTAGAGTCCTTAATGTTCTAAAAATAATTTTAAAATTCTATAACAAAAGATAAGGATAAAGATAAAAAATTAATTCTAAAATAAACTAAAAATCATTTTTTTGTAGAAATATCATGTGTGAAAATATTTGTATTTTTTTATATTTTTTTAAAAACTTAAAATCAATCTAGTTAATACCAAAATCTTTAAAAAAAGATATACCAAAATTAAAATAATAAAAAGTTTTGAAAATTAAGGGAGGTCTACATCCTACCCAAGTTATAAAAATTTGACCTCGAAATTAAAATAATCTAAATATCAAGGATACGATATTTAGTACCAAGAGAGCAGGTTCAAATCGAAATTCGGTTTCTGAAAAGGTGGAGGGGTTGGCTATAAAGAAAACCAGTTGACATCATATTCTACAAGATAGGACGTTCTTCGTTTGAGACCCTATCCAACTTATAAAAATTTGGCTAACTGCGAACTCGAAGATAGGGTTTCTGAGTAGCACAGTTTCTAGGAAGAGGCACAAGAATAATGACATTTCTGACCGCAGTCATAGAGTCTAAGTGAGCCTAGATATTGTCATAGCGTTCTTGGTCATTAACTTCTATAGGAGGACCATTGCAATTTAATATCATCCCTATCGGTCATGCTTTTAATAAGATATTAGGAATCTCATGTTCGAATATAACTGAAATATGTTGCTTAACATGGAAAACTAAGGGATGAGCTTGAAGAACTTAGAAGAAGATGAATTCAACCAGGTGATGATATTCTATAATAAGTACAAGAACCTTGCTATAGAATATGATTATGTAAGTGTTCGGGATCTTCAAGTCATAATGACTAGTGTGTGCAGGATCGATGTTTGGTATTGTATAGAAGGCATGTACTGGCTTGAGTGAAAAGCATATGTCATAGGGGTGATGACAATTGGGACAAAAATTACGGGATCATGGGTATTTATTTTTTTAAGGAAACGGGTCGATATTTGCATGGTTAAGATCAATTGGGACAAAAATGGTCATATATGGTTTAGTCCAAGGGAAATTTGTGTCATTCGTAAGGTGTAATAGAATGGAGCATAGGAAGGTATGTTTGTATGGAACATGTATGTCACGTGTGTAGCTTGACTAGTCTAGTTCATGAGTGTGAAATTTGTTGGAAGAGAAAGGCTAGTGTTGTGCTTCAAATATCAAAGTCACGGTGGAGGTACCAATTGATAAGGATAGAAGTGGACGTTATGAACCATTATTTTATTAGTTCAATTGGACCCAATCTATCCCAAACCTTTGCTAATTCAAAGAAACCCTACGTTCTTAGGGAGACTTGCCTACACACTTCAGCGATTCCATTCTCGAAATTAAATCCAAGACACAATTCTATGATAGAATGGATTTGAAAAAATCTAAATTGCGATCTTTTATCGCGGTTATCTAATCGCACGAGCAAAGGAAATGAATGAAATACGAAGATCGCATTACAACTTCCAAACAGATGGAAGAACGGTTATGATGGAATCCTTCTTGATATCGCATTCCACGAGATAAAGTACGCTAAGTTCAGGGTTCTACCCAACTTATAAAAATTGGTTAATCGTGGAAGTACAGTGATAGGACTTCTATGGAGATCAAATTTCAAGGAGACGAATGAGTATATGAGGTTCTTCTGATCATAGTCACAGACTCTATAGGACGGCTAGATATTTTCTACTAAGCATTGCTCATATATTGACCATGTTTCATCAAGGTAGTGGGAGAGGTCTTGGTCAAGCATAACCAGAAATAAGTTTGTACAAGGGGATTCCATTCCTCGCATATCATAGGCTACGAAGGGATATGGTTAAGGGATTTCTGGAAGGAGGGTTATTGGACCAAAAGATAGGGACTACCTATAGATGTAGGGTCCTATTTCATAAACATTTGGTTTTAGTACAAATATGGCGATATGTATGGATGGTTTATCTGGAGTTTAATGGGTTCCCTAATTGGACAACAAACTTCGATTGACTGAACCTTAGATTTTAACCTATGTTGCTGGACAAGATCTCGAAAAATCGAAACCATTCCTATTAGGTTAGGGTAACCTAGAATAGGTTCCAACTCAAGTGGTTGGGCTAATTGCCAGTCGGATTGGTAAACTAGGTGCCTAAAGCCCAAAAATATACCTTCTGTGACTTTCGTGTTTAAGTAGCACAAGAAGACTCAATTGAGTGGTACTAGTGGCATGTACGTAGTAGGCTTCGAGTAGATCACAACCATATATTATTTCAAAAGGTTTGATCGAGATTGAGTCTCTAATTAGTCGGAAGCATATCAGTATTATGGTAAGGGTTATACTTTGCCTTTTTGACCTGAAAGTCGTGTCATAAAAATAAAGTACAAGGGGACATGTTTGAGTAGGACATGATATACTTAGATGAAGGTAGGCTCGTCTAGATCTTGCATATAAATTTTTTTGGGAGGTAACGGCTAGTGTTACGCTTTAAAAATCAATGTCAAGATAAGGAACACCAAGGAATCTAAATAGAAAGTGGGTGTTTATGAGGCATGAATTTACTATTCTAGTGGGAACCAACTTATCATAATCATTCGCTAATACTAGTAAATCCTAAAATTTAGAGGGCTTACAACCTATATAGTCCAAAAATTTATTTCTTGAAATTAAACTAAGACAAGGTTTTATGATTAATGCAGTTAGAGAAATTTAAGTCGTGATCACGGTGTAATAGATAACGTGATACGATAGATATGGTTTAAAGGTCGTTCTCCAATTTCAAATAGATGGAAAATAATTGCATAATAGCGATCATGGCCATAGGTGATATCGTGAACTAAGGGGGACATTCTGTGTCTATCCTCTCTCAAATACAAGCATTTATTTTCTAGCGTAAGGCAAAACAATAAAGATTTCAAGGGAGAGGGGATCGAATGTGAATATGAGGTTCCGAGGACGATTGAATAATTCAAAAGGGAGTTGTCAAGAGTTACAGATGAGACCCTAGAGACGTCCATATCTCAATCCACGTAGGTTAGTCATATAAAGAGCGAACCGATGTACTAAGGTTGATCAGACCATAATACACCGATTCTAATTAGACATATGTTAGTAGACGTCCCCAATAAACACATGTCCTGAATAAGCTCGATAAAGAATAAGCTTGCAAAAAGTAGGCTATAATAGCAACAATAGTCAAGGTATTCCAAAAATATAAGTACGCAGATTTATGATGGAAAGAAGATACAAGTTGTTCAAGTTCATCAAATTCTAAGACTCGTCCGGTGTTGGTGTCTCTATAGTTGTCATTCTTGTCTTTTTGTCTAAGGTCTTGGTTGACCAATAGTTTAGGGACCTCTAAACTCTATAGTCTGGGTAAATTACTACTTTTAGTCAATTACCTCTTTAATAGGTCACAAGGATAATAAGGTGTTAGGTTGGGAGGCATGCTACCCAACTCATAAAAATTTCACTAGTATTGGCTTTGAATCAATGGACATACACGTCACTTTCCTGACCTCTATAGTGTCCAAAAACTGGAATCATGTCTGAAACCATTTTACCGAGAATTTATATCTCGCCAATGTACACCTGGCTGTAGTAAATCCCTGATTTCGTGACTCAAATATGATACAATATTGAATATTTATTAATTCTATCCGATATCGACACAAGGATAACTAAGATTCAAAAGAGGACCACTAAGACATAGTTTTAATAACAGTCGATAACCTACATGTCCTTGAAATTATTTTAATTCTAGGGTCGTGCCTTGCCAATGTGCTGCTAGCTGCAGTGAACCCTGCAGTCTCCATAACTCAGATAATTGGCGACAGTACGCTGTTGTCTTGCCATCGTAAGTCATCAATATTATTCCAACTATATCCTAAGAATTCGAAGA